>PVLA01005160.1:0-154562 GCA_004027455.1 Hydrochoerus hydrochaeris | reverse complement strand
CCGCCTGTCTGGAAAACATAAATACCCCATGGGACAGAGGTCAAGGGTCAAACAGGCGACCTAATTGCACTCAGAGAATCACTTTTCCCCTGATGTGTGGGCAGCCTTTGGCAGTCCAGGGGTCTGCCAGGGCCAGTGACCTCAGCCTTCAGTTCAGACCCTGCAGCCTGTCACTGTGTAGTCAGCCAGCGGCCTCCTCCCCAAATCATCGCTTCTTTTTAAATAAGGTCTCTTCTCATTCCATTCCTGGACATCTTAGCTATGCTCACTCATGAACTTTGAAAAATTGTCTTTTGGACTTTCTTGCTATGTTAAGGAGACAGAAGTGCAGAACCTGCTCATCCTCGCAGGTGAGATTAAAACACTGAAGCCCAAAGCTATGGATTCTCAATCTTACCCATCTTTTCCTAACTCCCCAACTCACCAAAGTGGTCCTGGAGAAGCAGAAACGCCAGAGTGTTCACCTCTGCAGAACCAGGCTTTTAGCTGCCTACGCCTTCCCCTCTGAGACTGCACTTACCTGGCACATTTTAAAAATCAGCCCTGACAACTTTTTGCCAAGTCTCAGATCTGCTGATTCTTAAAGAGCAAGAGTTCTTGTTGGAGCTGAGTCTCAGAACTGTGCAGTCTTGCTGAAATTACACAGAAATACAATTCTAAGGTTCAACAAATAGTATTTCTACCTTTTTCTGATTCCCTGGGTGGTCTGAGATTGCCAGAGGGGGGAACAGCTGACCCCAGGGAGAAGCACCTGCCCGTTGTACTTGGTGACCCTTACAGCTCTTGCTCAGCTGGGATAACTTCTCTGGTATAAACCCCCTCAGGGTAAGTCCCTTCTCCCTGCCCTGCCATTCCTGCCATAATGCACTGTTTCCATGCCACTGTCTTGGCAATGTCTAACCATTGTCCATGACTAGCAAACACCCTAGCCCTGCCCAGTGTACAGGGACCATCTTTTCCTTCTCTCTTCCAACACCTTCTGTTTCATGTTCTTTGAAATGACTTCTGCACACACCCCTGAAGGTCACAGGCCCCCGAGGCCTCCCTAAAGGGAGCTGGAAGTGGGAATGTGAATGGTCCACTTTGTCCATGTCACAGCACCATAGGAAAACCATGCTGCGATTTGCATCTTACTGACATTCTAGTGAGCAACAGATTTTCCCATCATCCTTATCTAAGGAGAGGAAGTAGTGCGGTAGGAATAACGCCTCTCATACCCTCTCCACCCAAGCAATGTCTGCAGAACAACAATGGCAGATAAACCACTGGGTGTTGTAGACGATCCCAGCCAACCCCTCTGACACTAGACTACTCTGTGGAGTCTTAGCTACGGCTTCTGGTCTTTGGCTTCTTTTGGAACCATTGACTGTGACATGCACTCCTAAAAGTCACTTGTTCAATGGAGACAGTTTTCAGAGCTCTAGAGAGGTGTCGTCTACTCAGCTACTTTGAATTCCCAATGACAGCTTAGCCTCTCCACCATTGGTCCGTCAGTGTATCCGAATGACATGCTAATGAGTAGGGCTCGGGGTTGCGTTCTGCAGGACACTTGTCACTAAATATTGGGCTGTATAATGACAGTCAGTGGCTACTTCTGGGCACAAAAATGCCTGAGAACTCTTCCTGGAGAGTGAGGTAAAGACTAGGGCTAACACAATAATTACTGTGTTCACTTCAACCGTGCCTGAAGTATTCAGGGATTATTTTCAGTGCTTTGTGTCCTGGAAATTCTGAGTTTAAATTTCCTGACAACTAAAATCAATCTATCATGTTGCAAAGTTGTGTTTGAATGTTCCGCTAGATATCTGTGCCTATCTCCATGTCTATGTTGCTTTTCCACTCAATTAAAAAAATAAAGACTAGCAGTGAAGATGACCATTCTTCTCCCATTAAATAGGAGTTGAAATAATATTATTCCAGAAAGGTCCAGAGAACCCTGACCTTGTAGAATGGCTTGAAAGGTAAAATAGTTACTGTTCATAAATGCATTGCACAGGCTGGGGATTATGTGTATGCTTTCTTTTGTTCTGATAATTCCCAAGAAGCTCAGTGGTATGATCACCGTTTTACAGATGAGATAAACAAGACTCAGAGAGTCTTTCATGCTGCCTCCTGCCAAGGAAACACAGTGTAACTCTGGAAAGCAGAGAGAGGTTGGTAATTAAACTAGAATCTTCTTCCAAAGCTTATGCTCTTGACCATCTTTGCCCGCCCCCATTGGCTAATGCCCACTGTCCAGGAGGATAAGCGGCCCCCTCCCCGCCCCCGTTGGCTAATGCCCACTGTCCAGGAGGATAAGCGGCCCCCTCCCCGCCCCCGTTGGCTAATGCCCACTGTCCAGGAGGATAAGCGGCCCCCTCCCCGCCCCCGTTGGCTAATGCCCACTGTCCAGGAGGATAAGCGGCCCCCTCCCCGCCCCCGTTGGCTAATGCCCACTGTCCAGGATAAGCAGCTGTAGGTATAAGCTTTCTGAGGCTCTCACACGGCAGAGATGGGAGCCAGCTCCTATAGCAATGGAACAGGACAATGAACCGCTGCTGCCTGGTTGCTTTTGGATCTTGGTCCAATGCTGTTTGTTTCCTCTTTTTTTTTTTGCATGAACACACCTGGTAATTTCCAGGTCTTCTTCAGAGAGTGGTTTTTCCTTGTTTGGACATTCATTGGAGTGCCAAGGGTCTTCTTCCCCATTCACTTCCCTTTGGTTCTTACCTCCCCACCCCCAGTGGACTTGCTTTGTGAGCAGACAGAGTCGCCAGCAAAAGCACCAACAGCGTGCCTGGAGAAGTTCCCGAAAGGTTATACCCCCGAAGCACTGGCCGTGTACACAGCACGTGCTGAAGTTTACTCGGGCTTCTCAGACCTCTGACTAGAAAGGCTAATTGTGGGGAAGCTGCACTTCAGCACACAGGATGGGCTGTTCCCTGTGGGTTTTACTATCAAAAGGCTTTTAAAAGTGCAGTGTGGCCATTGTTGCCTGTTTCACAATGAATTAAATACCATTTCTCTCCTTGCAGCTGTTCCCTGTGAGAGGAGAGCACATTTTTTTTTCCCTTTTTCCTTTTTTTCCTGGCAGAAGACGTCTGCTGTAAAAACCCAAGCACTGGGGTAATGAGATTATTTGTGTGCGAATTCTTTAGGAAAAGCATTTCTTTATTTTAAATTCAATGGGATGCAGGGCTGCTGCTCTGGAGATGGGGTGAGGGGAGCCTTGGCAGAGAATGGAATTGAAATGTCTCCCAGTGGCCCTGGGAGCAGGCAGAGGTTCAGGGCCCAGGGATTAGATTTCTTTTCTTTTCTTTCTTTTTTTGTTTTTTTTGTACCAGGGATCGAACTCACAACCTCACATTTGCCAGGCAGGTGCTTATGCCACTGAGCTAAATCCCCAGCCCTGGGATTAAATTTCCAATGTCAGTACTTTATCCAGGTTCCCTAGGGCACCTGATCTTGCAGCCCCACTTACTGGGTGATGGAGGAGGGGAAGCTACAGCTATGCGGATACATATACACATACATATACACATACATATACACATACACATGGATATACATATGCATATACATATACATATAGAGATAAATAAAGATATAGATGTAGACATAGACTTATCTCCCTAAGTTTCATTTGCTGGAAGCTTGGTCTCCAGTGTGTGATGCCAAAAGGTCGGGAGTGGACCTTGCAGGAAGGGGTTAAGGGAGGGTGTGAGATCTTCAGCGGGGCCTGGTGCTTTTCTCGCAAGGCATGTTCTAGCGTTCCAGAAAAGTCCCTGGAGGGCAGGTTGTTATAAGCCAGCCTAGCACCTCCCTTGACTCTCTTGCATCCTACCTTGTCATGTGGCTTCTCTCTCCTCACATGAGTGTCTGCCATTGTTGTACTGTCTGCTGTGAAGCACTCACCAGAGCCCAGCCAATGCTGGTTCCTGTTCTTAACCTTCCAGTACTACGAGCTAAACAAACCTCTTTTCTTCATAAATTACCCATCTTCAGGTATTTCATTACCGAAACACGAAATGACTAAGACACCAAGAATCCATATTTCTCCCCTTACTTGACTTCTCAGCTTCAAATTTTTCATTGTTGTGTGTAGAAATTGGCTTACAGGCAAGCAGTGAATTGGAACTGAGTGTAGACTTGATTAAGATTGAATTCTAGTATAGACTTAATTCTTCCTAAAATATCAGAGAGTGACCAGCTGTTTTTTAGGCCTGTTGAATACTAAGAAAAAGATGGGATTAAGTAGCAAAAGAGGCATTTATGTTAGCTAGAGGGAAATTGGATTATGAAATGGGTTATTGAGGTGTTCATCAATCCCCCCCATACCCTTCAGGGTATTATAGAAGTTTAAGTAATTTTCAGTTGTCCTCTATCTGTTCTATCACATAAGACAAAAAATTCAAAACCTGTTGAGGAAACTTGAAAGAAATGTTTTGGGGAATTTAACCGAGAAAGAACAGGTGAGCTATGAAGAGGAAGTCACCAAGTTCACAGTTGTCTTTTAGTTTTGCTTCAGTGAGACAAGCACAAGGGAACCTGGCTCCAGGCACTGCCAGGAGGACTCAGTAATAGACTCCGAGGCTGAGGAGAGAAAGTTCAAAGTGTGATTCTGCAAATCTCTTATTGTTGTCCTCACTTACTCTTGATTTCACCAATATTTATGGCCAAGGGAGCTGGTGAAGATTACGCACCCTCCTCTCCCTCAAACGGAAGTGAAAATTCTGTCGGAAAAGTGAGACAGACTCTGCGCTTGTCCTGGTTGTCTTTGAATACAGTCTTTGTCACCTTGCGGCTGTGGCCTAGTGTTTTCCATCCACAGACACAGCACTTTTAATGTACTTAAAAAAATAATACATCTCTTTAAAGACAGCGTGTAAACCAAGGCAGAGCAGAGACAGGGCGGGCACAGAGGTTGGTCTTGGTATCTGAGGGCTAACACTCCACACAGCTGTCAGGGGTATTTTTTGTGACTTCTTCACGTGGAGCCCTGGATCCTGAGGCCTCAGAGTTACCACTGGGCCCAGCGCTTCCTTCCTACTTCTGTATCTTTTCAAATTTTTTATTGGTTCATGTTTGCTGTGCAGAATGATCACAGACATGGTGAGGAGTGGAGCATGAATGAAACCCGTCTCAGTTCTGTTTTCATACTCTTGCCCTCCCTTCTTCCTGGCTTCCCTTTTGCAAATGATCTGTCTCCCTTTTTCCTACTGACTTCTCTTGTTTCCTGTTATCTCCTCTAACTTACTTATACTTTGGGATTCTCATAGAAGAGAAGCCTTATAATAGGGAGGCTTCTGCATCTGATTTATTTCACTTAACGTTATGGTCTCAGGGTGCATCCATTTTCCAACAAATGACCGCCCGCTGTGCTTTCTCCTCGGAGGATGTCATTGGCTCCCTGTCACCAGCCTGGGAAGCTGGGCGGTGTGGGCAGTCTCCTTTCTACTTTAATCTTTGCATTGACTAAGCCTCTATTTGTTTGCAAATGGCAGAAAACTGGCTGAATGATCTTACATTTAAGAGAAAACCTATTATTTTTTTTTAAAGAGGGAATTTATTGACTCATAGATGGGGATTTCAATGGAAGAGCCAGCCTGGGAGAAGCTGGGGAACTGAGAAATCTTGTCCAGACTCACTTTTCTTCCTCCTCTTCTTCTTCCTCTCTCTGTCTCCTCCTCCTCCCGCTCTTCCTCCTCACCTCTTCTTTGTTTTACTTGTCTTCCTTCCTCTTGTCCTACTCCTTTCTCTGTAGCTCATTACTCAGTGGTGGGGATGGCATATGATAAATGGCCACGTTGGATCTGTGATAGGCGGTAATGCACATGGCAGGCCCACCACAGCCCTACTGCATGAAGAAAGATTGGTTTCCTAAAGGAAAGCAGGAGGGATCTCATGTTGGAAAAGAAAAGATTTGAGAGAGCAAAGCAACAGATGGGTATCAAACCCTCACTTTCCTTCAGTCATCCAACTCAGTCTCCTAAATAACTTTTGGATTTAGCCCATCTTCTCTATTACCAACACCAGTTCTTTAGTTCAGGCTTTGACTGCATTCCCATGATACTGGTGAACACTTGCAGAAATTATTGCACTATGTTGTGGTAGCTACTTTTGTCTTCCTTATGAGACCTAAGTACTTTGAGGAAGATTCTTTTTCCTTGTCAGGGAAACCAGGAGGTCCCTACTAGAATGCCCCAATTGTTAGAGGCACTCAATTAAGGCTTGTTCAACAAACCACGGTTATTAAATTCATCTGTCAGGATGATTGTAATGACTATGTAGAATTTTAAAAATCAGTCAAAAAATTAGTAAAATAACACACACACACACACACTCTTCTACTCCACTTTTCCATAATCCACTAGGCCTTTGGAATCAAACCTAAAGATTTATCTGGAATATTGCTATGGTTCCTCTGTCTCTAAGGCCCAGGGACATTAGCATCTGTTTCTGTGTCTGCAGTACCTTGGACGATGCTTGCTACATAGCAGAAGATTTGAGCTCTATTTGTATCATGGTCTGTTTGTGGCTAGTGGAGGAATGGTTGATGTCTTGGTTCCAGTGGGATGGTAATAATTCGAGGTTTTTGACTGACTTACAGAGCCTTATTTCCATTAAAAAACTTTTATTCTGTCCCTGCTCGGGCAATGCACATTTACTGAAGCCTTATTCTGCATGATGCATTGGGGCTACTGAACTGGGTGGCTCTCTCGTCATCAAGCAGCCTCAGCTAACATAACCCAGGCGGAGAGATGAAGCAGGCAGGGCCATGCTGGGCAGAGCTGGATGAGCTCCTGGGGGTGGCAGTGATGGGCAGTGCTTCTGTAAAGGAGGTAAGTACTGTGGTTCCTTCTGCGGCCTCCCAGGTCTGAGAAAGCAAGGCTTGGGGGAGTTTGAGGAGCATACGTTTCTCCAAGCTTGGTCCACAGAATGAGGGCAGAGTTTGATTTGTGAAGAGGTGGTTTTACTGGTGTTTAGAATAGTGGTCACTCTGGCTCTGCTTTATGTATCTAAGATCACTGTTATTCTTTACTTCTCTCTCTCTCGTGCTGGTTTTAACCTCCCTGGCCCTTGTCTGGCCCCTCCCTGGCCTCTCTGCCTGCCTCCCGTGATGAGTTTAGGCTTCCCTCGTGCCTTCTAACCTGAATGCAATGTTCTATTTCTGGGTCTGCTGCTCCTCACTTCATTAGTGCTTCTGGTGTTTATAAAGCCAGAAGATAATATTTTTAGGTTCCATTTGGAGCTCCCTGGATAGCTTCTCTGTAAGCTACTCAGGAAGTTTAGAAAACAGGGAGTTACAGAAATGTTAGATGTTTTTCCACTGAACTTGGTTAAGGAAATGGTCTCAAGATGATATTGATAGACCCCACTGGTCAGACTTCACTGGATGGTGGGAAATCCCCCGCTTTTTTGTAATTTTTATTTTGAAGAGAAAACCAAGCAAAATAAAACAAAATAAAGCTAATCAATGCAAAACAGTGTAAGGATACAGAATTCAAAACAAGATAATAGGAAATCAGTAGTGGTTACCGTAATGCCTCTTGTTGTCTTCAAACATGTCTACCCATAACTTCAGACAGAGTAAAAATCAAACGAAACAGAACAGAATAGAACTAATAAAAATAAAACTATGAATGCAATGAAGGACTTCAAAACAAGATAATAGCAAATCCAAAATGGCGGCCATCATATCACTTGTTATCTTTGACATTGCTGCGCATGCCATTAGATCTAATACAATCAAACAAGACAAAAGAGAATAAAACCGAACCTAACAAAATAATGAAAATGATACAGAACTTCATAACAAGATGATAGGAAATTCACAATGGCTACCTTTAGAAGGAGATCCTCCATGGGGGTCACATTGCTTATGGTTATCCTCTGATCAGACTACCGGCTTTAGACCTGCAAAGTCAGTGAAACACTAAACATTACAAGCATTAAGTTGTGTTTTACCTCAATAGCCAACATTGCAGCCTGTTTATCTGGATCAGCCAGTGGCTTGGAGGGGGGGGGTGGAGGGTGGTTGGCTCTATTTGTATCCCAGCCTGCGTGCTAGAAAGGACTGGCTTCTGGTTCTCCTCCCAGCAGCCTATGCATGGTGCCAACTTGCAGGAAGGGCTTGGCTTCTTGTTCTCCTCACCCGCACTCCGCAAATGGTGCCAATTCACGGGAAAGGGCTGGCATCTGTTTCTCCCCATAGTGGTCTGCCCATGGCAGTGACTCACAGGGAGGGCTTGGCTTTTTGTTGGTTTTTTGTTCTCTTTCCCTCTTTTATTTGACTTGTCTTCACCTCTGGGTCAGTGAAGTTGTCTTTTGTTCAAATTTTATTTGTCTTGTCTGCACCTTTGGAAAAGCAATTATACTGAGGCAAACTTTATTGAGATATAAACCACGAACTGTATAATTCACCCATATAAAGTGTACGATGTATATTTTTTAATATGTGGAAGATATTATGCAACCATAACCACAGTTGAATTTTAGAGCGTTTGTGTCCTTCCTGAGAGAAATCCTGTTAACAGTCAGTCTGTTCTTCCTCATGCCTGGCCCCTGTGCACCTTAGCAAACACTGATTCACTTCTCTACTTACCCATTTTCCATTCCTGGATTTCTCATCAAAGCGAGGTCATATAACATGGGATTTTTGTGACACATTTTTTCCACTTAGCATGATGGTTTCAAGATTCTTCCACATCATAGCATGTATCATTACATCATTGCTCTTTATCACTGAAACAGTATTCCATCTGATGACTCTGCCACATTTTATTTATAGATCACCTGATGGATATTTAGGCGGTTTCCACTTTGTGGTTATTATAATACTGCTACGAACATTCATACACACATTTTATATGAACGTGTTTTTATTTATCTTAGCCGTAGACCCAGAATTAGAATTTCTGGATCATATAATAACTCTCTGTTTAACTATTTATAGAACTGTCAAGCTGTATTTCGAAGTGGGCCCATGACTGCTCATTATCAGTGAGTTATGAGTGTCCTAATTGCTCCATATTCTCTCCAATGCTTGTTCTTTTTTATTACAGCCCTCATTTGTGGGCTACAATGTAAAGTAGTATTTGTGGGTTTGATGTACATTTCCTTAAAGATTAAACAGTTTGACTGTATTGTTATAAGACATTTATTGGCCATTCATGTACTTTCTTGGGAGGGATGTATATTTGAAAATGTGTTTCATGTTTTTTATTTAAAGAGAAAAAAAAGCAAAACAGAAAAAAAGGGAAGAAACAATACAGAATTTCAAAGAAAAAGAAAAAATAAATGGTAAGAAATCATTAGTTGATAAGTTACATATTGTCTTCTAGATATAGTTGTTCAAGTTACAAAATTAAAGCATACAAGGTGGACATTCAAACAGTGAGACTGCAAATAGTTCTATTCAACGATCCAACAAAAACTTAGCAACATGGTCATCAATCCTACACACTTAAACATACATGCAGTTATATCCTTTAGAGCACTTTCTTTTCCTCCTTTTGCTTTTCAAGTCCATTATCTGTTTAGTTAGATCATGTTTCAGCTTGCTCAATACCTTACTGATCTATTTTGTTATTTACTTTTTATTTTTTATTTTAATTTTTTATTATTTTGAAGGCAGCAAAATACAACAGAACAAGACAGAACAAAGCCAACTGAGACAGTGCAGTGAAATTGGTACAGAAACCCTCAACAGGTTACTGGCATAACAGTAATAGGTACCATAGTATATCCCGTTATCTTCACAACAATTGTTCTTTCAGTAAGTATAGCCAAATCACAGGAAATACAGGACATTTTAGACCTTATCAAAACAGAACATTGAAAAGAGCAATATCATTAATCAGAACAAAGCAAAACAGTGCTAACATTTGCCTTCAAAGAGATGGTAGAAGGAAATCCCCCCTGTTTACTACATTGCATATGGTAACCTCTCAAGAGATGTCTAGATCTCTGGCTCCCACTTGCTAACTTTGCGGGGAGGGGGTGGGGGTTGATTCTCAGCCCGCACGCTGATAGGCTTATAGGAGCTGCTGAGTGATTCTTCTCCTGCCTCAGGGGTACTTACTGACAGGGCGGGAAAATTGCCTTTGTGTGCTGTGCCTTGAGTCCCTCCATGTCGGAGCTCTAAGGCTGCTGGTTCTCCTCCCAGCTCAGGCCAGGGGCCTCCATGTGCTTCATTTTTAAACTGGGTCATCTTTTCATTGCTATATTATAAGCATTCTTCATGTAGCCTGGATACAAGTCTCTTAACAGATACATAATTTGCAAATATTTTCTTTCATATTGTCAGTCTCCTCACTTTCTTTATTTTACAGTTTGCAGGACAAAAAATTTTTTAAATTTGATATAGCCCAATTTATTCATGCTTTTCTTTTATTTCTAGTGCTTTTAGCATGGTAGCTTAGAACTCATTGCGTAACACAAGTTTATGAGGATTTACACTTGTTTTTTTTAAAAACTAGTTGTACAGCTTTAGCTCTTACATTGCAGTCCATGATTTATTTTGAGTCCATTTCTGTGCACAGTGTGAAATACAATAAAAGGTAGAATTTATTTTGCATATTTATATCTGGTTATTCTCACACTGTTAAAAGACTTTTTCTTGAGCGCCTAACTGCTAATAAAAGAGAGAATTTTTTTTTTTTTATTGGTACCAGGGATCAAACTCATGACTGTGTGCTTGGAAGGCAGGTGCTTATACTGCTGAGCTAAATCCCCAGTCCCAAAAGAGAGAATTTTTATGAGTGTGTATTATACAAAATAGTGGGTTCCAGTTTGACATACTTTGAGCATTCATGTAACATACTTTGATCATTTCTCTCCTCAATTTCTCCTTTCCTTTTTTTCTCTTTCCCAGCCCTTTGTTCTTTTCTAAAAACCCTCCTTCTTTCATGTTCCTATTTTTAAGAATGTTTAAAATTTTTTTTAATTATGTCTAGGTTTCTTGTGTGGGGGAAAATGTGATGTCTGACTTGCTGAGCCTAGCTTGTGTCACTCCACATGATGGTCTCCAGTTTTATCCATTTTTCTGCAAATAACATGATTTTGTTCTTTATGGCTAAATAACATTCAGTTCTGTACATACCATATTTTTTCATCCATTCATCTGTCGATGGGCATCTAGGCTATTTCTATAGCTTAGCTATTGTGAATTGTGCTGAAGTAAACACTAGTATCAGGTATCTGTATAGTACATGGACTTTAATGTTTTCTGGAATGTATCAAGGAATCTGATAGGTTGGGTCAAATTGTTGCTGTAATTTCAGTTTTTTGAGGAAGCTCCATACTGATTTTCACAAAGGCTGTGTTAATTTACACTCTACCAACAGTGGAGAATGTCTTCTTCCCTGCACCTCCCTTGTTGTTTGTATTATTGGACACCAGCATTCTGACTGGGGTGAAATGGAATCTCAGTGTAGCTGTCATTTGCACTGACTTGGTGGCCAAAGTGGGTGGGCATTATATGTAATAAGTCACTTTGAGAAATATGTAGAGATTTTTAAATACATAGGCTTCGTATATTTAAGATTTGCTTTCTGGATCTATTGCATAAATAATTGTATTGCATGACTTTTCAACATTACTGTTTGCTATAAATTAATATTTTGAAAACACTGAGTTCAAAACTGGCTTGGTGTGTTTGTATGTTGTTGGAAGGTTGGGGGTGGGCGGGTGTGTGCATGTGTACTCTTGAACCTGAGAAAAATTCTCCCATTTTTTATTTACTTTGAACCAGACCCTGCCAGACATTTTATAGGCATTATCCTATTTAAATACTTTTTTCTATTTAAACCTTACAAACAAAATCTGAGCTATTATTAGCTCAGTTTTACAGATAAGTAAGGTAAATTTTTTGCAGTGGCAGTAATTGCCAAAAGCTGTATTGTTTGTAAAATGACACGCCCTGAGTTTGAGTTCAGGTCAGCTTGACTCTGCAGCCTAGAGTCAAGTACTATTCTCAGCCTTAGGCGAGTTACATGAAATAATAGTGAAAAGGAAAAGGCTGCGTAAAGCACCCATCACACCTTCTCTTTGTGAAGAATACAAAACCTGCACTTGTAGTTATACTAAATGGTTATCAATTTGTTCCTCTCTAAAATAGAAACATTAACGCCTTTCCTTATGTCCTGTACAAGTAAACCAAAACAGTGTTTAAGTTTCTTGGTGTATTTTAATTCAAAGAACTCAGCAGACTTTTCTGGAATATTTTCATCATATTTTTATATATCTATATAAATCACATCTAAGATAACTTAGTGTTAATACTGATATTTCTCTTTCACTGTTGTTAACTTGTCTTTGAAGAATTTCCAGAAAAGGACAAACCTCCTGGATTGCAGACTGTATCACAGATAAGAGGTTTAATAATAATACATCCTGCTGAGGTATTCTGAGAAAGCACTTTGAAGCCAAGGAAAGTGAAATATCTCTTATATTGGAGGGATCAGTA
Source organism: Hydrochoerus hydrochaeris (assembly GCA_004027455.1). NCBI lineage: Eukaryota > Metazoa > Chordata > Mammalia > Rodentia > Hydrochaeridae > Hydrochoerus > Hydrochoerus hydrochaeris. Next base: position 142,114 of record PVLA01005160.1, on the reverse strand, counting down.
TATACTTTACATGAACTTGTTCTCCATTCTTTTCTCGTTTTGCTTCGTTACAGTTTTTTCCCTGTTTGTAGATGGTCACTTGCCCTTTGGTGAAGAATTTGGGATATATGGCTTTATAACAATGGCACATTTCCCAGAATGTATTTTTGGTATGTTTGTAACACCATGTTTTGTTAACTCTGAAGTCTATGCTGGAACATGTTACTACAATATCCCAATACACATGTATGAGTAGACATAAAAACAATTGGTAATATATGTTTTGTGGCCAACTGCTCTTATTTCCTATTTTTGCTGCAGTTGCAAGGGACCTGTGTAGCAGACAGGGAAGGCTGTGGGTGCAGACGTTCACTTCATGTCAGTGTCCCTGGCCCCTTAGTTGCCATGGGAAGAGAACCACCTCTGCTTTTCTTTCCCAAATCCCCAGCTGTGATTTCACTCCTCCTCTGGTATTCTTGGCCTCAGGTAGATGTATTACAAGGGATCCTACTGTAACCATCTCTGAGCAGAGGTGGGTGGGATTAGTGTGTTAATAACTTTATCATCCACCAGTGCATGCCTTTTCTTCTTTTGCCCCTAACACACTCTTTCTTGGAAGAAAAAATTATGACTCAGATAGTTCACTACATATAAGTGATACAATGTCTAATAAGAAATCCCTGCAAATGACAGCAAAAGACATGGCAGGAGAAAACAGTATTAAAGGTCATTGAGTAGTAGGGGAGAGTGACACAGAAGCTCATGGACACCTTTTGATTTGGATGGAAGTTTTTCTAAACACTAGAAAGTGTGTAAGCCTGGCAGATGCTGTGTGCAGTCTGGGCTGCTTCCCCTCCTCTTGGGCATCTCTCGGAGATGCTTGGGAGTGATACTGATGGAAGCACTTTATGATCTTCCGTGCCAGAGCAGGTGAAGCATCACTGTTATTTCAGATGGTGGAAACAAAGACTAACTATTTGCAGTTAGTTCTGAGGGTTGGTACTGAAAGGATTTAAAATGACCCAAACTCTGTAGATAGAAGACAGTGTGAAATGAACGTTTACTAATTGCTCTTCTAAGGGACTGCATTTGCAGAATTGCATGGCCAGCTTGCCCTGAAGACACTGCTTAGATAACCTGCTAACTGCAATATACCGATATAAACTGCCAGCACTGCTGTGTGTATAGTCAATCTGAGCTTTCTCTTCCTAGTAAGAGGCTTCTTGTGTGTTTCTTTGCCTATATTATGCCTTAGCAATGTTAAAAGCTTTAATTGGATTCAGAAAACAGCAATTTCTAGCTTACATAGTGTATGCTATTCTCTAAGATATTGTCTAATACTATTTACCCCATGTCCTTAATTTTTGTACCTGGTATCTCTCCGTGAGAGTGTCCATGTTTATAACACATATTTCTTATCTTTTGTTCTAACTCTCTGATTAAAGCACATTGACTATGCATCTAATATTTCTACTTGATTCACACAATGGTGTTCACACATTCATTTCCAATAATTCTCTTTCAATCATGTTTTGTTTTTATCTGTATTGTAAGAGTTTATTTCCACAGCATAGATTATTTAATCCGTCCTTGATATATTAACAGGTGTGACTTTTACAGGCTTAGTGCTCAATGGCTGCTTTGTATGCATGCCAAGTGGTATTTTAAAGAGGCAAATCTCTGTGAAAATGGAGAGCTTTTTTGTCTTCATTTATTGTTCTATTTTCTACATTTCTTAGAAGTTTTGGATTAGTCTTTCCTTAGGCAGTGCCTCAGAATGGATGTGCACTATGGCAAAGAAGACTAAAGAGCTTATCACCAACCAGAGTCTAATTTTATAAATTTCAATCCATTATGATCATCATAAAGCGGGCATTCTACTTGAGCGTTGAGGACCGTGTCCAGGGTAAAGTGACTTGCAAACAGGTGACAATGCTTTCCCCTTTAGGTTGGAGGTTGCAAGCTCTTCTATTGGTAGGATTATTTATTAACTGAGTGATCATGGAATCTTCCTATGGTGCTGTCAGCCTTCACTTTTCTTTCTGCATGGAAAATACCCATAACTATTAGAAAGACTCATCATTTAAAGGTTGATATTATAGTGTTATGAGATTGTGAAAGGACTAACCTCAAATGCCATTGTGCAAGAAGTGAAGTTATACAGCAATCATGAGGCAGTGGCTTTGGCTACAAGCCTTTATGTGTGAGAGGCACATGCTCATACCTCCACCATCAGAGCTATTTCCAGTTTTGTTGGCTGGCTGTTTTTGAATGTTTGGGGATTTGGCAGATTCAAAATCTACAAGATATGATCACACTAGGAATGTTTGAATTAAAAAATGTATCACACTAAAAGACATATTGCCATGAATTCCCCATCAAACTACCTTCCTCACTTCAAACACACTTGTCCCCTTGTTCTTGTCACTTTCCCCAGCATCTGAAGCAGTTCTGGAAGTCCTTTTCTGTGAACATCTTTAGTTGTGCTGGGACAGCTGCCTCGATGTCCTGAATCAAATCAAAACTTTTCCTTTTCATGATCATTTTGGCTCTGGGGAGGAGCCAGAAATCACAGGATGTCAGATCTGGTGAATAAGGTAGATGAGGTCACATGGTTTTTATAAGCCAGTCTTTCTGTTTGATGACACTCACCAGCAGCCTCCAGTTACAGAAGAGGACTTCCAGAACTGCTTCAGAAAGTGGCGGGGACCGAGAGACTGTCTTTTAATGCAGCAATTTTTAAAAATTTAACAATTCATCATATATTTTGATCACACCTTGATTTTTGTTCAGGTGCTTTAATTTTTCCTCCCTTCACTGCTGATTTTGAGGCACAAGAATACTTCACAAGAGACCTAAAATGAATGTGGAATTACTTTATAAGTTAGTCATCTACTCATCTGTGGGGGTGACTAAGTCTTACAACACTTAGAGGAGAGGTTTGTATGGATCTGAAGATAAAATGAGTACAAAACCTCAGGACTGAAGTCAGGTTGACAAGTTAAACTCCAGAATTATTAGGCAGATAGAAAATGGCTGGTAGAAAATAGAAAGTAGAACTAGAAAATGGCTGGGCTGGTCTCCTTCCATTTTTTTATTATTTAAAAAATTGTACTTAAAGAAAGTGTATGTATATGTATATGTGTATGTGTAAGAAATATGACAATTTCAAATGGAGAGAATCAGGCCATGAAAGAGTAACGCCTTTTTTCAAACACAGACCAATCTCTGGTGAAGCTGAAATTAGGCCTGAATTTAGCATCTCAGATTATATTTAATGTAAAGTAGTTTTTATTCATTCATTAATTGTTACATTTATTCATTTACTCCTTCATTTATTCAGTTATTTATTCTTCCAACATCATCACACATTCTCCATGTCTATGTCACTGTTTTAAACTGGAAACTCAAATTTGAATAAATAATGTCCTTGTCCTCGAGGAAGTCTGACTGTTTTCAACAGTGTAGTGACAGCTCCATCAGAAGCCTCGGTGAGCTGACCTGGGGGTTACTGTTCTGAGAACACAGCGGTGGAAGTGGCTGGTTGCAGTTAGGAAGGTCCTGGAAACCTTCCCAAGGGAGGTGATATTTGTTGCTGAGTTTTGATTGCAGAGTGGGGCATGTAGATCGGAACGTTCTAGAAAGGAGAGAATGTATAAATGTACACAGGGTGAAATGCGAGGTTCTAACAATTCAGGATGGTTGGCGAGCGGTAACCATCCTGAGAAATCAGGCTTGAGTGGTAGACAGGACCACTTTTGGCCTTTCGGGCTGCACTTGAATTTTGTCTGTTCGGCAGTAAGGAGTCTTTGAAGGAATTTAACCCGAGGGAGTAGTGTTTTACTCTTAAGTCGTGTTTAACAGGCCGATGGAAGTATTTCTTCTCACCCCTGCTTTCCTATGTAATGCCGGAAGTCTGTGGTCCTCCTTCCACCCAGGTCTGAGTCCTCCCATAAAGACTGCAGAGCCAGCTGTGGGCCATGGGGCTGTGTCCCGGGGCTTGTGCTTTGGTAAAGATGACAGTAGCACTTTTGGACTGTGACATGGGTTTATGCCCTCTAAAGATTTCACATTGCAATGGAAACTTGTACCTTCCCAAGTCATTTATTTTTAACAGAATATCAATTTGGTGTATTCCTCCAAACTGGTGGTGACCACAGTGAGCTATGGAGGAGGGTGGCGCATGAATGAGTTCAGGGATCTGGACAAGGGTGTCTCGCTGGTAATGGGGTGGTGCTAATGAAAAGTGGAACTTTGGCTTTCTGTCCCCAGGCTTTTTGCAAAGGTTTCAGACTGAGGGGAGCTAGTCCGGAGACCTGCATGGGGAGAGAGGCGTGTTATTTAATTAGCTTTACAATGGGCTGACTTGAAGGCACGTGGTGGTTTTAATAGAGGGAGATAGATGTCCTTTTTTGCAGGGCTAATTGTTGGGAAAAAGCAGGGTCTTTGTTCCAGCCCAGCATGAGGGCTCTGATCTCTTGGAGCCTAGGGCTGCCCCTGCTTATAATTTTAGACAGAGCTATTCAAGGCTGCTCTATACAGAAAGGAAGAACAAGAACGGTATTGTGTATGCAGGATCACTGCCCAAACCTCCCCAAAGTCACTGGAAAAAAAAAAAAAAGAAAAAAAGGAAGAAAAGAAAAGGAGAGCCAGAGGACCCAGCATGTGCAATTTGGAGTATTTCCTCAGCGTTTATTTGTTCTGGCTGTTGGAAGTAGCAAAGCTACACTTTCATCAACTCAGAATTGAGGTAGAGCAACTTAACTACTCCCCCAAACCAGTTAAGTTTGCTTTCTCTATCTATAATATGGCTTTCACCTTGCCAAAATGGAATGGGCAAACTAGCAAAGAGACTATGTGTGTCTATAGTGCCAGTCTTCATGCCAGGGTGCCACGCAATGGTGCCAGGAAAGATAGAAATTAGGTAGCTGATGCCCCCAGAGAGCAAAAATCTGTATTGCTAGAGAACAGTAGTCGGAGCAGTGATGGTTCTGAATGGCAGCCCAAGGGGCAAGGGGAGGACTCTTGCGTAGCTGATGATCACAGGTAGTCAACACCAGCAAAGAAAACTTCATCTGAATTCCATGTGGGGGAGGAGAGGGTGCCACATGGAACCACAATTCTGTTGCTAACATGCATGGGTATGGCACAGATAGAGATCAGTGGATGATCACAAAGGTATATAGCACAGGTTAGACAGAAAACTTTGAGTGGCAGAAGAGACAGTCAAGGAAAGTGTAAGATGAGATAGTACAAAGATCATGACCTGTTTGGAGTGTTTCCAGTGGCATGTTGACTAATGTGGCCTGGCTTGGGTCCTTCGTAAACTGAACTGCACAGGGCATGTGATGGGCAGTTTGTAGGATTTTGCTAACTTATCCAGCTGGAAAGCCCAATGGAAAGGTCATTGTCTAGGAAGATCTTATTTTATTCTTGTTGTGTGAAAACATTGGATGGGCATCAAAACTGCAACCAAGAGAAGAGAGAACCTAGTATCATAAGGAGAGTCTAAGAGAGCATACATACACCTCTTGGCTGTGAATTTTAGCACAGGCGTATGATTAGAACTTTTGTAACTATATCTCACATTTCTATAATGGGAATCATTCCTCTTTCCCCAAACAAGACATCATGTCAAGGATTTGTGTGATTTACTTGCTTAGACCTAAAATTATCTTTGTCATTATGTCATGATGTTAGAGGCCCATATAAAGAGGGGACACCATGGCCCAGTCCCACGTACCATGTGCCATAATTTGGATCCAGATTCATGGAAAAAGTTTAGGCTCACTAAATCTGAAGTCACAGCTCTGCTTTTTCAAATCAGTAATAGCAAGTGAGGGCTGTTAAGCGCTCGTTCCCTATAAAGCCTGGTGTAAAAGCAGTTGACATACTCATTTTGTGTTCAGCTCACCTCTGTAAGTGGGGCACTTTTATAGTCTCTGCTCTGGAAATGGGGGCTTTCTGAAGCCAAAGGGCTGACAGATGGACAGTGAGGAAGCTCCAACACAAACTCTTGTCTCTCTCCTGCCAAAGCTTGTGCTGCTAACCACTCTGCTACACTGCCTCCCGTCATGTTAGAGTATAAATGTATTCCATGTAGTGAAGACACCAAAGCCTTATAGTTTCTGTGGGGCAAGACACTGGAGGTCTGTGTATGGGGTACTGGGAAGTAGGAGCACTTATTTGGAATTGCCTCTTTACCTTTGTACCTCAGTTCCATTCCATTCAATTAAAAAAAAAAAATTCTCCTTGGAAGGAAACGTCGGCTCTGGGAAAGACAACCATGAAACCAGAATGAGTGAACGTGTGGATGCCAGGTCTTTCCTGGACCTGGAGTGCCGGTCGCTGGCCATCTGGTCTCTCTTAACACTGTGGAATTCCCTGAAAGAAAAGTTCAATCTTTTTGATTTGAAAAATTTCTCAACCTCGTTTAGGACTTTTGCTTCCTGGAAAGGGCTCTCTCCTGGGAACCTGCCTGCCGCTCGGGCTTCCGCCCGCAGTCAGCTGCTGGCTCCCCACGCAGCTGGACCCTTCCCGCTCCCACGGGCTCTCTGGTGGCCCTTTCTACCCAAGGGCTTTTTGCTATGCAGGCTTTCAAGATGGTTTCCCAACCTGGTGAGCACATATGTTTCTGATCAGTTGGATGAAATACACTCGCATGAAGAAGGTACCTCTGATCTCCACTTCCTTCAGCCTCCACATCCACTACCAGTACCTAGTATTTTGAGTCACAGAGGCCTGACCAACTCCACAGTGCTGCCTTACATGTCACACGTGTGAGACTGGCTTCTCTTCTCTTGCCCAACTCAAAGGAAGAAAGCTTTTCACTGGGCGGGAGCCAGTCCAGCTAGATGAGGCAGGAGCACAGTCTGCTTCCCCAGCCCCGTCCTCCGCTGCCTCCATTCCCAGCTGATGCTTGATGCAAATTAAGTGGATGTCACATCTCTCCTTGGCTCTTAACAGCAGAGACTCCAGTCCGAGCTGTAATCCCAGGGAAGGCGGCTCGCTCCTTCTCGAGGGTGTTTTCATCTGTGGGCTTTACACAGGTGGTGAATTTGGTGGTGCTTGGTCAGCTTTAAATGTGAGTAACAACACTGGACACCCTAAAGTTCCTGTTCTAAAAGCGTGTTCCTGCATACTTGGTGAGATTCTGCACACACCTTTCAGGGGAGAACACACCAATAAAGAAGCTTGAGGCAGAACAAGAATTTATTAACAAAAGCTGTACATTTCCCTTGCTGTGTGACTAGATTTAATATTGCTGAAGGAAGGATTCATCCACATTCGTGAGGCCCCCATTCTGTAGCTTGGTGAGGGGTGCTTAAGAGAAGGTAAGGAAGGTGCCTATGGGCAATCAGTGATGTACTCAAAGAATTCTGAATTTACTGGTTAGTAAGATGTTCGCAGTGTGACACATTTAGCTTTTTTCTTATGTGGAAAAGAAAGTCCTGTAGCCTGCTTCTGAGCACCAGTTAAGGCAACGAGCAGAATGCTGTATATATAAAACATCCAGACTAATGATAAAACAACCTGTGTGCCGTGTGTCTGCCAAGTGCCGTTTTTCTCTCTTATAAACAGCTACATGTTTCTCTACTCAGATAAAAATCAAGTGAATACTATGATGTTAGCAACACTCTCCATTCAGTGGATGGATGGGAGGAAGGGTAAGCAGAATAAGCAGAATTAGACTTTATAAAGATCTTTTTGGTTAAGAAAGAGTCAGCTTTTAGCTGGGCATGGTAGTGCACGCCTGTAATTCCAGCACTGTGGGAAGCTAAAGCAGGAGGATTGCAAGTTTCAGATAACTTAAAAAAAAGTGATTTAGCAAGACCTTGTCTCAAAATACAAGGTAGAAGGAGGGCTGGGGTTATAGTTCAGTGCCAATGCTCTGGATTCAACCCCTCTTACCTTCCTCTCTAGTACACACACACACACACACACATACACACACCCAGGATCAGGTCTTTAACTTTTGGTCAAATTAGAGTTTCACTTTAAACAAAACAAAACAAAATTGAGGAGGAGTTTGATTTTCCTATCAAGATACCCATTAGCAAATTAGCTGCTCGTAATTAACATAAGTCTTTGAACCCTTACTGTCTGTAGCTTAACACCACAGGGGACGATAACCAGTAAGGCTCAGTCACTCACTGCCTTGAGGGAACATGAGACAGACAAGCATATTCCATCACATACTCAGGGTGTGCTCAGGAAGGCTGCTGAGCAAGGGCAGCTTGCAGGGATAGAATTAAAACTTGCAAGGGGGAGGAAATTCTCTGCACATACCGAGAGAGACATGCAACGTGGGGGGGGGGGAAGCTCAGCGATACCCTCTACCGTGTGTCTGCACATTCAGCTCAGCCTGTTCTCACATCTTTTGTGACCTCCTGAGTTCCCTTCATCTAGATTCTACTTGGGATCCTTTGCAGCCCCTTCAGCATGAGGACTCCTCCTGTGGAGCTGGAGTTTTCCTTTTATTGCTTTGTTGGCAGGTCCCTGTCTCCTGCTTACCCTAGAACAGTGAAGTTGGCTTTGTGAAAATACTGCATATAACACAGGTCTTAATTGCATCTTGAAATCTTGGCAATTTAAGTTCCAGAAAAGCAGTGTTGCAGAATCCCTGTGACTCTTCCTCCTCAGCTGCTCCTGTCACCTCTCTTGATGTGTCCATCCACTCTTCCCAGAGGAGTCTGCCTTACTTCTTCCTCTTTTATCATCTTCTCCTTTCCCGTCAGGGCTATTTCTTCTTTTAGTGTTCTGTGATTTTGCTGCTTAACTCCCAGCACCAAGAACAGGACGGAGAAATTCACCGCCCGTCTCTGCTCCTTGATCTCTAGGGTGGTATGTTTTAGTCCTCTGGGCCAACTGACTTGGCCTTTTAAAATGAAAGTGAGGGGGAGGGTGGAAAGGGAGGAAGGTTCCACAATGAAATTTTCTTAATGTGCAATTCAAACCACAACTGCAAAGAACATCTGTTTTGAAGTCTGGTGTTGTCTTTGTAACCTAAGAGAAAAGCAGGGTAAGATCAGAGGCAGGCTGTAGACTTCCACCAGGATGAAGCCACCTGCAGCCTTGGGGGTGGCGTGGGAATCCTGTTCTAGCCGCCTGTGGAACCCTTGCTGGGAGCCTGGTTCTCCACTTCTGCTGTGCTGTTAAAGAACCTTGCTAATGCCACTACCTCCCCACCACTCCGTGAGCCCAACTGGAGCCCAGCTTAAGCTGGAATGCAAGTTACACGATCTGTTCAGCTTGGTGGGGTAGCCTGTCTTGGGCATTATTCAGTCCCAGATGAGAGCAACAATCAAAGGAAACATGCTCAGTCCACTTGGGGGAAGCAAACAGACCATGGGGGTGTGGAGGAGGCCTCCAAACCCCGCGGCCTTCATCGGCAGCTCGTTGTCTCTTTCTGTCTGAGCCCAGTCTGATTTGCTGCAGGAAGAATACGTGATGTCTAAACGGATGGGTTTTAAAATGTCGCTTGGTCTGTGGATTGGGCCAATCCATCCCACATTGTTGGGGCTGCAGATGTAGTTGAATGGTTCATAATTATAGTCTAAAGAAATTGCAGACGGCAATAGAGCCAACCCAGACCCTTTCTCTCCTCATAGCCCATGCAAAGCTGTCTCCCACAGGGAATAATAGTGTGGTTATCCTGAAATGTACTTGTCCTACGACAACACATCTAGTACACAGAAGATTGTTGGATTTTGAGAAATTGAGCCAATCGTCTGTCTGTGGCCATGAACAAGCAATCTTGCTTTGTGTCTCAAGGGAGTCTGCAATAGCCCGAGCTGGGGGAACTTAACTTCTTTTGCCAAAGCGATCCCTATAAATGGCAGGAGGTGTCTTGCAGAGAACGGCAATCTGCTTTTGGTCCCAAAGTGGCCTTGAGATTGTGGGGTGCTCAGAAAGATGGTGAACTCTCCCCCAAGCTCATCTTTCTTCTCTGGTAAACAGAAGGACTGCTCTTAGACATCACGAAGGGGCTTCCATCTACTCGACCATGTGATCAGTGATCTAAAGTTTTGTTTTCAAAGAGGCAGTGCAATGTAAGCTTTTTTCAGAATCCAAAGTATAGCATTTCTGTAGCTAGTAAGACAAGCACAAGTACATTTTCTTTCCCCATGAGGTAGCACTAGGATTTTGTAAGTGAAATCAAAGTTGGACAGTTTCCAATTCAAGGACAGAGAAATGGGCTTATACAAATTTTTGCATTAAGGGTGATAGCTGTCCTGATCTTACCATGGAGAGTTATTCCAAGCTATTCTGCAACAATATGGCCACAGAGAAACATCTAACATGGCTGCGTGTATATTCTATCTTGCCCTGGATCTTAAGGACGTAATAATGATTCGCTATTAGTTGAACACTTAAGTGCTTTGCATATATCACCTCATTTAATCCTCCAAATTGCCTTAAGGGGTGGGTGCTATTGTTTTTTTTCTACTTCAGACATGGAGGAACTGAGTTTCAGGATTGTTTCAGTGACTCACCCCTGTGAATTCAGCAGATTAGTTGAAAGAGTGAGAATCAGAATCTGTGTTTTATCCCAAAGCCTGCACCACTCACTAAGCTCTCTGTTTCGCTGAAGTTTTCCAGGGAAACAGGTTACCAAGCCTTCTGCTTCCTCCTTCCTTTCCCCCTTCTCACTGCAGCTGTCTTGTAACTCATTGTCTATTGTACCTTCTCAACAATAGCTAATGATTCTGTCCTACATGCTAGGGATAGCCTGGGTGACTTTATTCCCCGAAGCAGAGATGAGGCTGTGACACAGAAAGGTTAAGTGACATTGGTGAGGTCACAGGGTCAACCCACAGTAAACCGCTACCTTTCTGGTTCTCTGGGACTCTGGTTCTTCAACTGACCTAAGGGCCTTTGTAATCTAATTGCAATTAAGAATATTATTTTAGTTTTTCTTCCTAACTTGGATTTTTCTTTTTATTGCTTTTTGATAATGGTAAATATTGAAACTCCAGGTAGTTTTCTTCTCCAGTGTGCATTTTAATGACTGAAAAAACCTCTTGCTTTAGAGTTAAGCTTTCTAAGCCTCTTTCTGAGTGTGACAGGGACAGTTGCATTTTCTCAAACAAAAATGAGACCACAAATGAAGCTCAGACAGGTTGTTAATTGAGAGCTTGAAAGCTTTTTTTTTAATCTTACATTTATACCAGTAAATCAACATCTGTGAGTCATAAACATGCTGTGGATCAACCGTTAGTGGTCTGCATGTTTTTGTGCTTACCTTAGGTAAAGTATGCCTCAGAGTTCAGCTCAAAACCCAGAGTCTTTGTTCTGTTGAAGTTCATGATTCAGCAATAGACATTATTCTATCACACTTCTGGAGTGGAAGCCTGTGTCTTTTATGACTGCAATTGGGAGTATTTTTCTTTTTCTTTTTTACTGATGTTGGTGTGAAGCTGAGGAAGAGGAATAAATACAAGGAAAAGTTTTTGGATTTTACATATTGCATGTGTTGAAGGAGTTCCTTGGAAAGGGGACTGTTTTGTGGATGCCATTCATGTCTGGTGTGATACTCTTGTCCCCCAATTCCTGCAGACTTCCATGACCTTTTCTGACTTGAGGATCGTAGTTTAAGGAATGTTAGCACTTGGTTGGATGTAATTAGCTAAAGTCCAAGGAATATTTAAAATGCAAATCTGTTTCCTCCCCAGTGCAGCAGGAAAGGACCCTGTATTATAAGCAAAAGCAAAGAAGCACTTTGTTTTTTTCCCCTGAGTTCCTATGAATCATCAGACACACTGTTAAATATCATGCTTAAGTACATGAAAGGCGAGGCGTGGCTGCTTCTAGAAGGTTTGTTGGTAGGGAAACTTAGGCATACGTGAACTTGAGTAAGGATGAGTGCTGGGGATAGAGATTCTGTTCTACCATGAGGGGAAAAGTTCAGATCTAAGAACAGGCTTGCTGACATCTTTTACTCCATCTTTGCGAGACCTACCATATCAAACTCAGCCTATAAGTTAGGAAGAGTCAGTAGTAAAGTAGATAGTTCCTCATTCATCACATAGTGACTGAGTATCTATTATGTCTTACTCACTGGGCTAGGTTTTTCTTTTCTTTTAAAGATATGAGCTAGAAATGTCATTTCCATAAGAAGATGCAGAAAAATCTGCTTGTGTTCTGCAGAATAAAAGTGTCACTTATCAAAGCTGATAAATCAAGGATGACATAGGCCTGGATAGGACTGTACACGTCCTAAATACGTAAAAATATTTCAGTACAACCTTATTAGTACTCCTTATCCTAAGGGCAGTTTCAACCAGATTCAAGGTTAAATACTTAACTTCTGATAATGGAGATATTTGTGCAGACCACCTTTTAAGAGATCTGTGGTGACTCCTATCTCTCCTACTCCACTCAACCCATTCCCTGATTTGGACATTTAAACATTTTGGACTTTGTGCTTCAGGACTGGATTAGAAACCGGGCCTCTTGGCTAGTTGATTTGTCATTGTTGAAGAATTAGAAGAAGCAAATTCTCTCATTGCTAGAGTGGAACGTGTTTACTTTTGAATCCTGGTGGGCTTTTTAGTGCTTGGCATTGGTGAATGTCAGCAGCAGCATTTAGGCTAGCTTGGGAGAAAAGTGGGGGAGCAGCCCGGGGAAGAAAAGAATCATTCTGAGGAAAATGCATTTGCAAACAGAAATGCTCACATTTGAATTAAAACAATACTAGCTCTTTCTGAAGGCAAGAGGGACAAAATTCCCAAAGCAGCTCTTGATTTGTTCGGTCCTACTGATGTCATCATAGTGAGTAAGGCAGGACTTGGTTCAAGATTCCTTTCTTTGCTGCATGTTTGGGTGTGTGAATGTACAATCCATTCATCAGCTGTTTCCCTAAGCTTTTCCCAGGCTCAGAAGTATCTGTTCTTGTCATCTGGAGGCCAGCATTGTTTTCTCATACCTTCTGGAAACACAGCTGGATTGCAACAGTCTTTGTTCTTTCAAAAATCAGGATGATCACATACAAATATTTTCCTCCAGTCAATGAAGAAAGTGGATAATCTGGAGCTTGGACCAGGAGTTGAGATTTATTTTGTATTCCTGGCTCCTTCTCTGATTTGCTGCGGGCAACTTTCAAGTTACTAATGTTCTAAAAACAAAACAAAACAGCTTAGACCAAGGTGAACACGTGTGTTAAAATTTACCAGAATCGAGGTTATGCTTAAAGGCACGTGGTGGGAGTTTAGCATATGCTTAGAAATCAGGAAATGGTATTAGAAATAGCTTTTTTTCTGAGGTTGTTTGGGAAGATTTATGTGAACTCTTTTGGTTAATCAAAGGTAGATTTCAGCACCTGGCTGGAGCTTTGTATGTACTTAAGTGATTGATTAATTATGACCAACTACCTGTGTTTATTGTTGTTCATATCGTGTGTTTCCTAACGTACCAGGAGGTGTGCATTCTGATTCTGTCATGGTCTGCCTATGGAATACTGCCCAAATTCAAACCAGAGTCTTGACAGCATCGCTCTTTTTGGTAGTAGGACTGGCCAGAGAACTGTCAGTTTTATCTAAGAGTCTGGGAGACACAAAGCTTTAGTTTTTACTTCCACCTGCCCCCTGCTTTGGTAACACTGGAAGCTTATGGAAGCCCACAGTTGGGATCCACGGCCGCAGGAACCCCACTAGGACTTCTCCGGTAATACAGGAGCTGTGGGCCTGATTTTAGGGTCTCCCCTAGGCTGACTTAGGCTTGGTCCTAATCAAGCTAGAGAAGCGAGATTTCTACCCAACCACGCTGCTCTTTTCTTAACTCTTCCTTGGGCAGGTTTTGAAACCTTAAAAGTCCTCTGGAAGCACTGTCGGGCTGGTGTCCAATACCCAGGAAGCCCTCGGAGGACACAGCTCGCGGACCCTGCCCGCCCCTTGGTCCGCATGGCTCATCACGTCCCGGTCTGTGCGTCAGTCTTGTGAATGAATGATGTACGCACACTGGGCAAACTATGCTGCTGCCGGCAGGGGGGCGGCAGCGGGTGACCAAGTCCTCAGGAATGCGTGGAGAATCAGGAGGACTTCCCCGATTCGGGGAGGCCGCCCCAGCGAGCGGCCCGCACGCCCAGCCTCCAGGGCCCGCGCTCTCAGCACCGAGCTGCCCGGCCCGCAGCCCGCCTCCCCGCCCTTCCTTTCCCTTCCGGCCGCGGGCGGCGATTGGCTGTAGGCGCTCGGCCCCGCCCTCAAAGCTCCGCCCCTCACCCCCCTCGCGGAGCGAGCCGGGCGGGCGGCAGGCCACGCCCCGAAGGGCGGGGAGAGCGCGCGGGGGCGGGACGAGCGCGACCCGGGAGGCAGCGAGCGAGCGAGCCGAGCCGAGCAGCGCCGGCGCTGGCGGAGAGGAGGGTGCGGGCGCGGCGCGGCCAGGCTGCACCCCGAGCGCGCTCACTGCTCCGCAAGTGCCAACTTCCCGGGAGACGGTGCCCGGCGCGCATCGTCCTGGCGCGCGGCGCGCTCGGCCAGAATTTGAGGTTTTGGGTTTTGTTTTAGGAAGGAGGGTCAGATTTTCGCCCCGCTCCCTTTCCCGGGCTAGAAATCCCCATTAAAGAGAAAAAAACTGAGCCACAGCAAACTTGCTCTCCTCCCGTCTGTCCCCCGCTGCCGGCACCATGAAGGCGGCCGTCGACCTCAAACCGACTCTCACCATCATCAAGACGGAAAAAGTGGATCTGGAGATTTTCCCCTCCCCGGGTGAGTGGCGACTGCGAGGTCCCCGCCCCGCCCCGCGGGGTCCCCCGCGCCCGTTCTCTCCGCTCCCCCTCGGGGCCGCGCGTCCCGCCGGAGCCGCGATGCCGTGGCCGTGGAGAGCGGGGCCGGGAGGGCAGCTGGGGCCGGACGCACGGTGGAGGGGCTGTTACTTATTTTCCCGGCTGCGTGTTTGTGAGTTGTGGGGAAGCTTATAGAATGAATTCCCAGCGTCCCGCTGCTGCGTTTTTTCCCCCTTCCCTAACGGAGCGAGAACCCTCTGGCCTTATTTCTAAACGTTACCGGGGCTTGCGATCCTCAGGCCTCCGTCTCCCAGCCTTGGAGCTGGTGGGACGGCCCTGGGCGAGAGCCGAGAGGGTGCCCCACAGGCTGGCCTTCAAGCACATTTTGAAACGTCTTGCCTTCCAGAGCGCCCGTGTCACATGTCCCGGTGCTTCTAGCCCTTCTCTTTAGATTGAGAGGTAGGAGGAGACTGGAAATTATCCTCTGAACTTTGGTAAAGTCAGCTTCTGTTCCTGCACTTTACTCACTTTCCCCGTGTTTCTCTTCCACCGTAAACTTGTCCGGAGACTGTGTCTTTGGCTCAGGGTGTCGTCGTCGGACTGATCCGTAAGGCTTTGAAGAAGCCACACATAGAACAGAAATTGCATTTTGCCTGAGAAATTTTGTGCTAAGTAGATGGAGTCCGACTCCACGGGATTCCCGACACTGCAGCCCTTTGAGAGGGAACAGGGCACTGCCAGCTAGCCCTGGGGATTAGCGATTCTGGAGGTGAAAGCAAACAGAGGGAGGAGAAGGTGCCGCGTTCTGGAAAAGACTTAATTGTACCAGCACACACCTCTTTCTATCTGATTATCAATCAGTTTAGTTACTGGCTTTTCTTTGCCTCTGCCATAATTAATTGCTTATCCTAACCCCTTCTTAACCTGCTCAAACTTTTTAACACAAAGGAATCTGGCGTTTTCTGGTCCTGGGACCCTAGAGGTTAAGTCAAGTCTTCTTAGCCCGGGGTTGTCCTACACAAAGAAGGCTGGGCTTGTTTCTTGTTAGCAGGAGATGAAGGTCAGAGAGGTGCTGTCATCAGCTAGCAACCTAGGGGCATTTCAGGCACTTAGAGCGAGGGTGGAGAAATGGCTGTGTTTGGAGGTTCAAGAAAGTGTGACTAAATTGTCGTAATTGACTCAGACCAAATAGAGATTTAAAAGGATGGTTCATGGCAAAGATACAAACTCAACTAATATTGCCTTTTCCGTTGGAATGACCTGTGGATGTGTTATGTGTATTTATAGACAAGAGACAGATTTTTGTCATCTGGGAAATATCATGTCGATATGTCAGTTAACATACTTACAATGGATCTTTCATGCTGGGACTGTACCAGAGCCCCTGGCAACACATGTTTTAGATCACTGTACACAACTAAAGCATGTTTCTTTGTAATTTAATATTAAATATTAGAGATTTAAAATGTATGGTGCTATATTTCAGTTATTTGTAAAAATAAACCCCGAGCACCTAACTTTATTTAGTTTGCCCATGCGTGAGGTGGGTGCAGTAAGGCTTCATGTTGCAGTCAATATCCATTATCATAACTGGTTTTACAGAGGCTTTCTTGTTCAAGAAAGGTTTCCAAGCCACTGGTCAGGGTTAGTAAGTGACCACCAATAAAATTTCAGCTGGCCCAAAAAATCAGACAGTCACCTGCCATTCATTGTAATGAGGTTTGATTTCTAACACTTGATAGGGAAGAAAAAGGCAAGGTATAAAGGCTATGTAGAATGTATTAAGAAATTTTTGGTTCATTTTTTTCTGGACTTGAGTTGCGTATAATATGTAAATATTATACCCATATCTCAGAGAGGGAAAGAGACACAGAAAAGGTAAGTAACTTATGTAAAACTATCTGGCAAACCAGTGACTGAAGTGAAATGAACTGTTTTAACTCCTCAGTGTACATTGCTGTCGTATTGCAACATACCTTTAAAAAGCTCAGCAGAGGAACTCCAAAGCCAGACCTAAGCTTGCAGGTGCGAAGACTGACAAAATCCTGGCCAGGGCTGCCAGCTTTTGCTAGTGGAAGGACAAGACATTGCATGGGAGTTTGCCTTGCCCATTGGCCCATATAGGACATGTGTTTAAAGTTTAACTGCTTGTAGTGTGGCTTTGCATCCCCAGCTGTGACTTCAGTATTTGTCAGAAAGATTTCTTTGGGTTGCTTCATTTCTTATGTGTGGAGACAGCTTGTGTGGGATCTTATTTGGCTTCAGTGATGAAGTCAGATTTTCCTTTTCTGCCCCTTTCCAAATTTATAAGCCAAAGAGAAGTAGTAAGGAGGTGGGTGTTTAAATGGGAGTCAGAAACCTGGGATATTTCCCTGCTTTTGTGGTTAGGATCTGACCAAGAACCTTTATTCACTTTTATTCTAGATTGAGACCTCACAGGATTCTGACAGCATTAAGTACCAAATTAACATGCACCATGAAATAACGCGGGGACTGAATTTCCCTTATATGTGGAAAGTACGATATAGTGTTTGAGGGCTCTGTTCTCTGATCTTAAATAGACTAAAACAGCCATTGAGTTGTTCCTGGTTCTTTCTTGGTGTGGAGCCGGCTGAAGGGGCTGAGGCCACCAAGGCTGGGTGCCAAAGGAAACACATTCCCAAGCTGCTTAACTTTTCCTCTCCTTCCCCGTTCCACTCCGTTTTCATGGCGAGATGAGCCTAGTGTTCAGATAACAGCGCAAGCTCTAATTCTGGATGTCCCCCCATTTGTAAGCTTTCAAGGCCCCACCCTACCCCCTCCCACCCCACTTGAGAGTGTCCATCCAATGGGGCTTTTTATTGCCCTTCGACCTAAGAAGAAACTGTCATTTTCTGATTTGGACAGTCGTTGTGTCTTCATCAGTGCAGACAAGAAAGATGGGCAGAGCTGCCCAGGCTTTTAGGGTCCCTTGTTCACTCTGCTCCTAGATCTCCACTGACCGCATTCCATTACTGACCAAGGATCCCCGCGGTTCAGAGCATGGATTCTGGAGCCAGCCTGTCTGGGTATGAATCCCAGCTCAGACACTTAATAGCTGTGTGACTTTGAACAAATTACTTAATCTCTCTGCAGCCTCTCTCTAGCATATGCAAAATGAATGTAATTATTGTTCCTCACATAGGACTGCTATGAGGATGAAAGCTATGAATATGTACAAAATCTGAACAAAGTGTCTGATCTGTAATACAGTTTGACAGTTAACTAGAAGGCAAGTCAGCAAAAAACATATCTCCTTTTGCCTGTGTAGAATTTTCTGAGATCTTTTAAATATTGGATAGAGGATATAATACAGTGGTTGCATTATATAACTTTCCTAAATCTGTTAAGTGTGAAGGAAGGAATTACTGGGGGCTGTTTTACCTGCTTAGCTGAGAGCTTCTGCTCATGGCTCCAAGAAGCCACATGGCAAGGAGGTAACTGTCAGAGTTTCTTGGCCCCAGTGACCATAGCTAGAGGTGCATAGTTTGATCACTTACTTTGGGTATATAGATTGTCAGTTACCCAGAGAAGCCCATGAAGTCTAAAGACCATCTGAAAATTTGACGGAAAGGTAGAGTTTTTGCATTATGCAGGGTTGAGACATGCATCATGTCCAGTTATTATGAAGTATCTCCTGTTTTATTTATTTATCTGGTTGGCAGAGCTTGCATTCCTGGCATTTTTGGTTGGTTTGTGTTGCTTCCCCCCCCCCTTAAAGAAACCAGGCCACCCTGTAGAAACGTCACCTCTTCTAGGAAACAAAGCAACCCATGGTCACCTTCCTTCCCAAAGCTCAGTTTTCTCCAAGCTCCCTCAAAACCTGGACAAACCTGAGAGCTGGTTTGTATAGGTCAGGATTTTTCAGGAAAGAGCACCTGTCTGTTTCTAAGACTGTGGAAGAAAAATCTCCAATGCCTACAGCAGTGGTATAATTATAGATGCTTCTTGGGTTTGCAGAACGAATAACCCGTGGCTATGGTGGCATCCTGTGAGCTTGGGTTGAAGGTGCATTCCCCTCTTTCAAAACTATTGAGATATTTCTGAAACGTATGGAACGTGTGTTGTAGAGCAGGCAGGTTCCTTAAAATAACACATGACTTATGCCTCGTGTATACTTTGGCATGGAGGTGTATTATGTATTTTCTACATTTTTAGGATGAAGAAAATGATGTTCATAGAGGTGCATACTATGTCTAAGGCCACACTTCAGAAACTTAGGAACTGATGAGTTATTGTAGGCGTTTGGCACTGCTGTTAAAGCGCCATGGGATTGATTCTTAGGAACTCTGCAAATTGAAGCATGAATCTTAGGAGAATGCATGGTGCTTTGGGGGTCCAGGGAGTACAGAGGCTTCCTACCATCCTAGCAAGTCTCCTCTGAGCTGGATCTGTTGGCCTTGTTGCCGCTTGAGTGTTTCAGGTAGCTTAGGGAAGGATCCCCAGGCCTGACCACCCAGATATGCTGTGTCAGAAAGAAGCTGCAAGGTTCCCACAACTCGGACGTCAGATGGCAAAGCAGGGAACTGGGGTTCCTGTGTTTTCAGTGTCTTCCAGAGGGTGACTGTATTCACTTCTGAGATCAGTCCTTCCCCAAGCCTGCAGGTGCTGCCCGTTTTACCCTCTGTGTCACTAACGTGGCTCTGCGTGGCTTTGCTCACAATCTCAATGATGGGAGATGTTGATGGACAAACCAGTGCGTTTTCCTAAGGCAGCAGATGTTCATTCTTCTGTTTGCAAAGAGGCCACGAGTGGTTATATTTGCTGTCTACATAATAAAATTTTGATATTTCCTTCTGAGATTGAGTTTTTTTTATACCTTTTTGTCGTATGTCAAGGCATTTTCCTGGTGTGAGGCAGGAAGGCCAGCCTGGGATTCTGCCTGCAGACCTGCTGGTCATTCACAGCGTGTCATGCACTGTAGGACATTTTCTAAAATACTTAGCGTCCTTAAGCCCACACACACGGTCAGCATCATAGAGAGGAATTTGTGTGTGAACAGCACAATCCTTAAGTTTTTATTCCCAATTCTCTGCCCAGGCAGAATCTCTGATAGGATGTGCCTCTGTGTTTGCAGTGCTCTAGGTCTGCCCTTTGCTTATTGCTCTTAAGCAGTTCTTCATGACTATTTCAGACCTGTCATTTTTTTCCTGGCATGTCTCTGTGGCTCCTTTTCTCAGTTGGGTTGAGGCTAGCTTTAAAAAAAAAAGCAAACAAACTTCAGTGACTGTTTTTCAAATTGTGTCATTAAGTTATTTCACCTTGATTACTTTTCTTTGGTAGCTGTGCTTATCTGCATTGTATTTTTCTTTTAATTGCATAGTTTATAATCTCTACACAGAAATAAATTAGTAGATAGTAGAGGTCATTGTAAGTCTGATTCCGCTGGCAGAGATCCATGCTTACAGATATCCTCCAACGATTGCTGCACAGGTCATAAATATTTATTATTTAGCCAACTCTTGTCATATTTCCCAGGTTCTTCCCATTTGCTACTGATTGAATGCAGCTTGTCTTTTCTCTGTCCAACTGTTGCTTCTTTCTGCTCAGACAACTTTCTTCAGTTGTCTTTTTCTGAGCCCTTCAGTTTTGTCTCTGAGTTGTAAAATGTTGACCTAGAGGTAGCTTTTGACTTTAGTAACAGGAATTTTTAGGCTATTGTGTTTCAGATAGGTAGAAGGGTCCTGTAATTTACCATACAAACTAGAACACTTTTGGCATTGGAAAGGAGCCAGAAAAATAATCACACCAGAAAAATAAGACATTAACTTGGACTGTCCCAGCTGATGAGGGTTACCCTATTTAGACACTAAACTTGGACTGTTATACTTTTTAGAATATCTCAATTTAGTTGCTAATATTAGGACAAAGTAAGCAAGCAGGACCAGATTAAGAATTTGAAGCAATTTAAGTTCTTCGTGGTTTTCCCCAACCCTGAGTTATATTTGTCAATTTGTTTTTGACGCATAGTATAATACTTCTCAGCTTCTGAAAAATAACTCAAAACCAACCTCAAACAGGTTTACATCAAGCTTTTGAAACTTCTTGGTAGCTTTGGGTAGCTGTGACAGCCGTTAACTTTTGCTTTGCAAGGTTCTGGGGAGGAACTGTAAACCTTTTGCACGCAGAATGTGTGTGCACATGTGAGGGAGTGCGCATGGACTTTTGGGTGTGTGTCAGGGGAAGCACCATCATTATGTACGTGGAGGCAATTAGAATTTTTATTTTGCTTTATTTTAGTCCTTCGCCGAGATGAAACACTTTACTGTTGTGATGAACAGGCACAAAAAAGTGTTTAGTGTTTTATAATTTTTAAATGATGAAAATAAAACCAGAAGTAAACAGCAAGTCCTTGGCTCCTCAGGAGGAGACAAAGGGAGTGTGGAATTCGAGTCTAACTTCCTTTTTAGCTGAAAAATAGAAAGACAGCAAGAGACAGAGAGGAGGAGAGGAAAAGAGTAAGAAAGCATGAAAGAACTAATGTAGGGATAAAAGAACAAGAGGAGGTGTTTAAAAAAGAATGAAAAGCACTTAAGTGGCATTTTGTAGGTTTTTGGAAAAGTCCCAGGTCGGACCAGGCATGGTCCTGACCTGGAGTTCTCATTTCAGGTGGCTCTGTGGCCAGCCTTGGACCTGTTGCTTTAGTTCCTCCTCGATGTGGCCACTTCTGAATACTTGGAGCTGCCTGTGTGTGTGCTGCTAGTTAGGGTAACGCGGTGGACGTCTGCTGTGTGCTCCAGGAGCTTTGGTTGGCAAATTGCGCAGGAGGACTGGTGTTTGGACGACACTGGACACTGGGCCAAGAGCCACACCTTACTTTGGATTTTCCAGGGTACAACTGCTTCTTTTCTCCATGGAGCCTTGCTATGAAGTTTAACTTCCTGAAGATATGTGTGTGTCAGTGGCTATTTGCATTTTCTGTACCTCTTGGGCTCTCTTTTCCAACAGTGTTAAGGCTAGAATAGTTTTACAGGCCCGCTTCACGGGCATTTCTGAAGCATTTGGAGAAGGTGACTGAGCAGGGAAAGCATTATTTTCAATATAGGAAATAGCATGACAAGAATGCTGCAAGTTTGGGATGAAAGAAAGGTTTATATAAGCTCTGTAGCACGGGAAGGCAGAGGGAAGTGTGAGGCCAAGACCAAAGAGACAGCAAGTGGAATTTCAGGATGTTTTGTGCCTTTGACAGGATAGGGCAGTGTTACTGAATGGGCTTATGAGAGAGATGATTTTTCTTTTTTTGCATTACTTACCCTCCCACTCATACTGTTAGTTGTTAAAACCTCGTTATCAGTTTATCAGAATAGGCGTTAAACCTCAAAGAACATGACAAAATCAATCAGGTACATATTTTCAAGGTACAAATGGAAAATAACCTAGGGTAGGCAAGGGTGTCTCTTAAACTTCAAAACTGTTTGCAGATGCATGTTTTTTTTTTCTCTTTAAAATTGTAATTATTAACTCATTTGTTGTACTGATTAATGAATTCAAAATAATCCGGAGCATCAGTGATCATTCAAGAGACTGGTAAATTTCTAAATTCTCTTGATAACAGTTCAGTCATGGGGGAACTTGGGGAGCTTTTGTAAAGGGAAACTTCCTCAGGATGAGGTATTAGAAACTGATGCAAGTGTCACTGCTGGGGAAACTGAGGCATGTTGACTCAGGGCAACACTGGGTTAAGAGTCACACCTTCCTCTGTGTCCTCCAGTGTGTAACTGCTGTCTTTCCCCATGGGTGCTTGTCGCAGGGGCTGTGGCAGGTGGCTCCGGTGTGGGCTCTGAGCTGGGGGAAGGAGCTGGAGGTCAGAGGTCCGGTCTGTGCGGCAGCCAGCACAGCTGCAATCTCAGGGCAGAGCCGCGGTCTGATCAAGGAGCGTGTTTCATCTCAGCCACCTCGTCTTGCTGCTCTGCTGTTGAGAAACCGTCCGCTCCTGCAGCAGGAATGCGTGTGCTGGGAGCCACCCAGCGTCTCTTCCCGACAGGCCCAGTGAGTCAAGGGCCTCACCACTGTTTGCACAGAGGGAAGGGCCCAGGCCTGCATGCCAGGCTGGTCACAGAATGGTGTCTGGGCAGCAGCCAGCTGACCCTTCGCAGGCATAGGCTGCCCAGCAGAGTCGGGGGTAGACAAGGTGCCACCTGTCTCAGCTTCCCCAGGCACCTCAGAAGCTAGAACTGTATGTGGGGTGTGGTAAGCACAGGCCACTTTGCTTTTCCAAGGCTGCTTCTGTGGTGGCAGAAGTGTTGCTTATGACCAGCTGTTATCTGAGATCTCATTTTATTGACATTTTCCTGCATTTTGAGCAAGATCTGTCATAGTTATCTTTTTCTTTTTGGAAAGCAAGGACATAAGTTTAGCATGGTAGTTTTAGGGAGAAAATAAGGGAAATGGCCAGAGGATAGAGTTTATGCACTGGTATTTGTCTGGCCTCTTTTCCTTTCTACTCATCCATACTATTTTTGCTCTGTTTTGTTTATTTTCGTTAGTTTTTGGATGCTAGCTTTGTGCCAAGAACCTCATTCTTTTACAGTAAACCCTTAATAGGGAAGCATTGTTCCCATTTCACAGATGAGCAAAACAAGAGGTTAAATAACCTGCCCACGTCTCAAAGTTACTGAATGGAGGAGTAAACATTCAAATCCCTTTGTAGTCAACTCTAACATTCTGTCTGCTGTCTTTAGAATTCTTAGAATTGTTTGGATGCTGTTGAGGGTGGGGGAGATACTAGGGTCTAATATATGTATTATTTACTGATGTTACTGCAGGGTTATGGTCTGCTCATCTTGTGCAGATTGCCATGTGACTGCCCCATGTTGGAGCTCAGGGTGATGGTTTAAGACACCAGTATTCCAGCATTATGGGAAGTGCACAGGCAAGGGTGCCACGCTGCTCTCCCAAGGTCACCTGGTAAAGTGGCAGAGCTGGAACAGGAATCTGGAATTCACCACACTGATTTCCAGTGTTTCTCCTGTTTGATGATCTTCTCTGTAGTAAGGCTACTGATAATAATGAACATTAATGTGAGATTTAAGTTCTCGCAAGGCATGTCTTCTCACTGCTGCATGGCAGTAGATCACGTCTAGGCATTTTATACATATTTAAGGAGTTTCTCACAGTTGGTTAATTGCCGGCCATGCTTTGAGTAGGTAGCACTGACCCTTTTTACGCAATCAGAAAACGTTGACCCCAGCTTCCGGCCAAACTCAAAAGGAAGGCGAGTTCATCCCTTCTCAGAAAGTAAAAAGAAATGTGGATTATCCCTCAGGCTGCTGGACAGATATGTGGTTTCCTTTTTGGAAAGGCTGACCTTGAACTTTAAGAAATACATTTTTTTTTCTTTTAATCAAAAGAGATTTGAGAAGAATTCTGACCCGATCTATTTTTCCCAGTATAGACCCATTGTCTTCTGTACCTCATTTTCCCCATTTAACCCGTGAGGCCCATTTTAATCAGTAGCAGTCACTTCAGATACCTGGAGGAGTGCTTCAGGAGCAAAACCAAAACAAATGTCACTAACTTTTGAATGTCACAGGCCATGTCAGGCAGAGAACTGTGCCTAAGAGGCATATTAAGATTCTTAGGTGAGTTTCTCCTTTATTAGTTTCCATTTGGAACAGAGGGCGTTTGCCAGGGCACCCTCCCTCCCCACCCCGTCTGTCTCCACCCACATGCGGAGTTTAGCAAGGTTAGAATCAGATTGTCTTCCCGACACCAGGTGTACTTCTTCACAGTGAAGGGGAGCCCTCTGTCCAGCCCTGACTTGCTGTGGTTGTGCTGGGGCAGAGCATTCCATGGCCAATGACAGGCTGTTCTCTTAAGGACTGTTCCTTGGCGTGTCCCTGGGAGAGGGTAGAAATCCTCGGAAGCCAGCAGCACCCTTGGGTGCCTCTGGATTATTGGCTGTGAGGAGAGGGGAGTAGTCAGTAGGGGGTGGTATACCTGGCTGTAGCAGAGACTGAGAGAAGAGTTTTAAGTTTGGCATTTTTTAGTCCAAGCACTCACTTCATGCTTGCCTAGACAGTTTTTGAGCTCATAAAGTAAATCCTAGTGTGGCCACAAAGTGTGTCTTCACCTCAAACTGGGGCTCAGGATAGCTCACCCCTATTCTGCTTGATTTTGGACCGGACCTCAGGGGTCCTTTGTCCTATCTTTGCCTGTTTGAATGTTTTCTATGCTGGAGACCAGGTATGTCCTTCTGTTCCACGCTGCAAGAATCCGAATACCTGCGTCTGTTTTTACTCCAAGCTACCAGATGATTGTCACGTCTTTTCTACATTATCTCCTAATTCTCCTTGAAGGAGGCTGCTCCTTGTGAGCGAGCTGCCTTTCTTGGGAGAAAGTGGGAGAGTTAATAGGTTCACATTTAGAAAGTACTCTGGAGTCATTGGCCATGCAAGGAGTGTTATTGAATTAGTGGGAGATATGATACAGAGTAGTGATGCAAAACACACATCGGCTCCCCCGGGGTGACTCATGTATGTGTGTACAGGAAATGCATCCTTGATTTCACATAGATCAAGAGTTCAAGCTCAAACCTCCCTTGTCTCCTAATGGAAATCAAATGTTTTCCAGAAGCGCTGCTTGCTTGTTTTTTGTCTCTATACATAGCTCCGTGCCAGGTATGAGGAATAGGAAAAGGAGCCAGTATTTATGCAGTACCTACCATGTATCAGGTGCTTTGTAGAGGTAATCACAATTTTGCTAATAAGTTGAATCTTGGAAAAGCAGATAATTTTCCCTGTGTTGTAGTTTCAGAGTCACAAATTTGTGCAGAGATCCTTGCTAGTGACAGAGGCTAATTGCTTAGAACGTGTGCCTGCATCATGCAGAAGGCCTGGGTGCTGTGCTCTTCTGTAGACTTCTCAGTACTATCAGAGCCAGGAAGAAAACATCTAGTTTATCATAAATATTTACCATAGGGGTGTATAGGAGAAGGCCAGGCAAAAACAAAGATGTAGTTCACATTCATTTTCAAATCCAAGACGGGAAAACTGAAGGTGGCCGAGAAACTCACTAAACTTGCATCCAGATTGGGTGCTCTGGTCCCCATTTTCCAGATGGGAAATCAAGGACTGAAATGGGAGCTCCGCCCATGCTTGAGAATTTTCCAGGGAGTGGCCATTCAGAGACACAAGTCTAGGCCTCGAGGCCACTTGATGGGACAAGAATGTTTGTAGAAAAATAAACACACACATGGAATGAATCAACATTTACATGGTAGACCTGGAGTTAACCTCTGTGTTAGTTGGAGATTTTTTTAAAAAATAAAATCCTTCTGAATTTCTGAAGGTTTCTCTTGGGGGATCTTTGTGGCTTTTCTGTACCTGCACCCATTTTCTTGTAATAGATGAGTTGGAGAAGAACTTCAAATTTTCAGGTTACTGTCAGAGTCTCTGAAGAATTTTGGATGCTGGGTGAACAAAATAGCAAATGAATTGTTAGTGAGGCTGGGTGCTGACACTCCTGCCCTGGGTCCTGGGGCTCTGGCCAGCACACCCTGCTCACTGGCAGGGTGCAGGGAGTAAGCGATGAGCAGAGAAGAGCACATCTCTAGTGACCCTCAACTGCTTTGCTTTGTAAGAAAATAATATTTTTAGTGCTTTTATACCCAGCCAGGGAAGTATTATGAATTCCTCAAAGCTGGTGCAAGATACACACTAGAAAGCACTTGCACAAGTTAGTCAATATTTGTGACTTCTCCCAAACTCTTTCCAACAGAGTCTAAATGTCCTTTATCTTATTTAGTAATTGGTATTGGTTCTTATGTTTATATTTCAAGGTGATTTTGTGTGTGTGTGTGTGTGTGTGTGTGCCACAATTTCTATCATAATCTTACAACAGGTAAATTCTCCTTTTCTCATTTGGAAGATGAGGTCAAAGGGAGAGGATATTTAGGATTTTCCATAGTAAATAATGTTGGTGTCCCTGAGTGACACAATCTCACTTTTGTGGGGTTGGTTGTAACAATATTCCTTACTTGAGGCGGGGAGGGTAGCCCTGGGTTTGAATTCAGGCTTGCTGCTTACTGATTTGTACTTAGAGTATTTAACTTCCCTAAACCTTGCTTTTCTGATCCTTACAATGAAGATAATAATAAAGAGCTTTCAGGGCTATTGCTAGGATTAGAGATAATTCCTGTCAAATCCTTTTTGCCTCCATAGGGTCTCAATAAATGGTTTTGTCGTTGTTTCTCAGGCCACCAGATTCTGTACAAGTGTGCATTGCTGCTGACGCTGTTCTTACTTTAGTGGTTGTTAAAGCTGTGGTTACTGTTAACCTGGTTACAGAAAATTTTCCACTTGACACCCTCAAAGCCAAGTGGGCCACAGCAGCCCCCTGGCCAGTGAGATGATTTTCCAGTCTGTCTCACGCATGCTCACTGTGCTTGCATTCGCTTGGGTCAGATTCCCAGATTTAAAGTGCTATTTTCCAGCATTTCCTTTGCCACTTCCAGGAGGCAGCTTCTTGGAATGGTTATCAGAATCAAAACTTAGCTTTATTACTGCATTGCTTGTCTTGGTCTCAGAATCCTTTCTTTTCTGGCAGGTGACCTAAGAGGACTACCATCCGGGAGGCAGATTAGGACCCCTTGTCTCTCAGGAGCCACTTTCTGAGCCAAGAAAAGGCTGCTGTGAGGGTCCCAATTTCTTTTAAGATTTCCTGAAGATACAGGGTGGCGGGCGGCTGTGGGGTGGGGGGGGGACTTGCCTTTTCTTTGTTCTAGGTCTCTCTCCCTCCTTTCCTGCACTATCCCAGCTCCAGTGATTTCCATGCAGTGCTTTGGACTTCAGATGCCTGTAGGAAGCGTGATCCTCCAGAGTGTCCAAGTTGCTCTGAGAATCTGGCACCTAGGAAGGGGGATCCTGTGTCTTTAAACAGCTGTGCACCAGTGTGTGTAACTGTGCTTGCTAATCCAGTGACTAATTCCGTGTATCATAAAGAAGTAGCAATGAGCCTGGCCACCAAGGCAGGGACATGTGCCAACTGGACTGGTGTGTAAGGCTCAGAGAATTGTGACACACACACACACACTCACACACGCACTTCTCTGCATGTGATCTTTGTTCCCTGAGCCAGAATGAGCACTTGGGCTCTTCTGGTTCTGGTCCCTTGTCCCTTCTGCCCCCCACCACTCCCCTCCCTTTATTTACTCATCTGAGGGTGGGGCCCTGCCCAGGGTGAGTCAGGACCAGGCAGCGAATCAGAGCCGCCATGGGGCATTCCAGGGGACAACTCATGATCCCTTAAGGAAAAGAATTTCCCAAAAGGATTCTTTGCCTCCATCGAGTTGTGACTGTGCCTGCCTTCCTCAGTTCCTGGCCGTGACCCTGCCCCCTGCTTTAAGCTTGTTTGCCCCAGGAGTTTCTTGTTCTCGCTCTGCTTTCTCCCTGCCCTTCCTCCCTTGCACCCCAAGGGTTGGGAAAGAGTCCTTTAGCCAGGGCATAAGGGCCTGAGTCTAATGGACACTCTCCCCCCTGCAGTCTTCTAAATGTAAAAATGTGGCCAGGACTACAGCTCAGTGGCATAAAAGTGCCTGCCTGGCAAACTCAAGGTCCTGAGTTCGATCGCCAAGACCACAAAAAACAAACAAAAAAAGGAAATAAACAAATGTAAAAATGCCCATATGACTTTAAATGAGTGCTGGGGGTAGCCAGGACTTAGGGAGCTTGAGGAATTTTGTTTGTCCCTTGGAGTCTCTGGCCTTTCCTCTGGCTCCTCCGCTTAAATGGTTCCAGAAGATGTGGACACCAGGTGTCTGCTCTGGACATGGACCTCACCCAGCCACTCCCCTGGCAGCTCAGTGCACATGGCCTGGCTGCAGCCTCGAGGAGTTCCGTGTGTCCAAGTGGGCAGGGAGACCTCCCCTCTCCTCCTCCCCGACTGCCCCTCTCTGTAGAGCCACCCGTGCCTCATTGGCAACATCCTTGTCACCCTGTGACTCTGCCCCACACAGGCAAAACACTGGGCTCCTTCCTGCCGGCCTCCCCTGTCCCTCTGGGAGCCCGCCCTGCCTCCCGTCACCCTTGCATGTCTTGTGTGCTGGCTGTCATCACAGCACACAGTCAACCTCCCCGGTTGTGAGCACGTAGCTATGTCTTGTGTATGTGGGTGGCATTTGTTTTTCCCACTGGAAGTGACCTTCCCAGTGAAGGATCCATAGCCCTTGGCTACAGGTATTCCTATTCCTCAGGTGGTCAGTAGTTCTCCTCTCTGTTGAAATTTCTTTTTTAAAAATTACGATAAAATCCCCATAACAAAATTCACTGTTTAAACTCTCTGTGGTTCATTTCAGCCAGAGAGCAAGAGGTGAGCTCCAGTGGCTGTGTCTTCTCCCTGAGAGTCTTATAAATATAAGAATGCAAATAGGACTTCAAATGAGTACGAGGCTAGCTAGCCACTTCTGGAATTATTTTTGGTTAGGGAGCTCAAGATACTGGGCCGATATCTAATTGTAGACTCTTTTCACCACCACTAAGGAAGCTGCCTGTCCCTTAGCAGAGAGCCTGGAGCCCACACACAGGGTACTTGCCTCTCCCTGCCCTCCAGGACCTTGCCACCCTCCTCTCCCAGGGCGTAGGCTGGGCTCTGCCCTGGAGTGAGCCGGCGTAAGTCTGGGCGGGGGTAATGAGCGCTTTCACCAGCTGTGTGCAGACCGTTCAGTCCAGGGAGCTTGGGCTGTGGTGGCTGCAATTTCGTAATGGCTTCCTGATGAGGCAGAGCCATTTATCAGTGGCAGATGAGGGCTGTGCATCCAGACCTCCCCTTCCCCACCTGAGCCAGGCAGATGGAGAGTGGCTTCGGCCGCCTCCCTCTTTGCATTGATCACTTCTCTGCTCTCCCACTATTGGTCTGTCTTGCCCATTGATCTGGAGCCTGGGTCTGCCTGGCGACCAGACAGCCTCCAGGGCTGCTCCTGGGAGAGGCCGCCCAAGCTGTCTGCCCTGGACTTGTGTGGGCGAGACTGCAGGCGGCAGTGGGATTGTCCAAGTGCTCCAGGCCTGGGTCAGGGCCATTAGGAGAGACCCACTGTGAAACGCGAGAAGGAGGCTGGGTTAAGGAGGGCAGTGCTGGGCACAGCTTGCTTGGAGGCCTTAGGCCCTGCACTCTGAAAACATTTGCATTTAGAAGTGGAGTTGCTTGCTCGTTTGCTTCTGGCTGTCAGGGCTTTTTGGGTTATACAGCTTGCTTAATTAGAGGCTGATTTTATGTCCTGGCTTTGTCACTGGGGTTTGTTGGGGCCCATCAACCCTGTCCCTGTGTCTGGGTTACCCTGTAGGGACCATCAGTGGTACAGGAATGGCAGTGTGTCAGAACCCCCAGATAACACCATGACTTTTTGTTCTCCTTTCAGTGAGTTTTAGAGAAAGGTCCACAAACCTTGGCACATCACTGCTGTCCTCACATTTTTCTGGATTGACAAGAATAGCACGCTTCAGTTTCAGAGCTGGCACACAGGGTGAAGCTGTGCTGTTGAAACTCAGTGTCAAAGACTGCCTGCCATGTGACCCCTGGTGTATGACAGGGAGCTCTGTGAGAAGGAAACCCTCCCATAGGAGAGCCTGACAATTGTTATTCAAAGTTTGTCACCTGCAGCGGGAGCAGGTAGTACTGTGGGTCCATAAAATTCTCTCATATTTGTTGGATCTTTGGATGGGTTGGTCTTGTGGCCCACTGTTTGTTCCAAGCGATAAACCAGAGCTTGTTAGTAGTAAAGACATGGAGGAGACCCTGTCCCTCCCAATCCACAGTGGTAAGTAAACAGTCGTGCTAGTGAGGCCAAAAAAAAAAAAAAAAAACAAAAAACAAATAGGGAGTTGAGAGGCCTAGAATTAGTAACCATGTGACTGAAGGCAAGCTGGTGTCACCTCCCTGAGCTTCATTTCCCCATCAGTAGAAGAGAAAAGTTTAAAGGAGGTGATGTCTAAGGTTCCTTCTTTATTCTGTGTTCTGGGAATAGGATAGGACCCCTGACCAGTGACCAGCACTTAGCTCCTTCTCTCTACAGGCAGTAGTATCCTTTCATTCATTTTAGGATTATGTCTGGCTACCAGCAGAGACAACTTCCTTCCAAGGGGTTGTTAAAATTTTATAGCAAATTCTGTAAATTCTTCTTTTCTGCATTTTGGCTGCAGAGAGGGTTTTAGGCATCACACAGGCAGGGTGAGGGCAGGAGAGGGAGAGGAGACAGGGGTTGGTTAGCTGTTACTCTAAGCCACAGCAAGGGCCAGCACTGAGGAGGGAGGGGCCCAAAGGGCAGATCGGGTAGGTCAGCACGCACCATGGAGTAGCTCTGGGTGATGGGGTGTGAAGCTAACGCTGTAGGGAGAGTGACCGTGGTCCTTTCAGAGCTTCTCTCTCTGGGTCCTAAGTACCCCCTAAGGGCTCAGAAATGTCAGCTGTGACTCTGACATGACTGTCTAAATGTCTAAAGCAACAGGATTTCTGGCACGTTAGGGACATACATTTAGGTTAACAGCCCTGAGCTGGGTCTGTATTCCATGAGCTGTTGAACATACAAAGCCTGAGACGGAATCTGTTCTGGATGTGGCAGTGCCATTGGGTTTTGGTGCACCACGGTGGAGGGCAGGTGTTTCGTTTCTGAAGGCTGGGATAGGTCGAGGGGCGGACTGTCCCATGTGCTTGCCAAAACATGCTCCGCTTGGGAACTTCTGCATCTCCTCTGATGTCAGCCTTGCTGCAGGGTAAGAATGTGTGTCTTTCTGCCTTCTCCGTACTCTTAGCATGTGGCTCCCATGTGGCTGTCTTGAATTACATGGAGATGAGTCAGCAGGGTTTGTGGAAAGACGGGAATGTGTAGCCTATGGGGAGCAGGGGCGGAGAGGGGTGGAGGAAGAAGTGTTTGAATGAAACGCAGGACCAGGTCAGAAGGGCCATGTACCCACTCAGATCTTTGCTGCCTGATGTGGTCAGATGGTCCATTTCTGTTTCCATCTCTGCCATGTGCACAGAATGAAATATGGACTGGCATGTTTGCCCGCTGGGGTCTTGTACATACCACCTCAGTTATCCTGGTTGAGCAGCTTTATTGGGGCTCCCTCCAGGTGGCCTCAATCCAAAGCATCTTAAGGGCTGGGGAATCCAGTGCATTCCTTTGAACTATTGGTTGGCCCACTGGTCACAACAATATCCAGTTTCCTTTAAACTTTTAAATGATAAAATATTTTTGTACTTGCCCTTAGTTTCTTTCCAACTTGGTGACAATACCTGGGATATTCTCTGGGTAGTATCCTGAGCTATTTAAGGAAAAAGGAGGACATGATCTTATTTAGTGTCTTATTTAGGAACAGGGGAGGAAGTTAGTGACAGGAACCCCCGAGGCATGCGTGGAAAGCTGAAGTCACTCATTCTGCAGGAGGTCTCTGCATGGACCCCTGAATTTCTTGCCTTTGGGAGAGTCTAGCTTTGCGTGTAGACTTCTTACAGCTGAGTGTTTGTGCTGGGCCCAGGAGTGCACTGTTGACTGTTGGCGGCCTGCTCATGCTGAGATGGGATGATACTCAGGGTAAAGGCCATAGCAGAGCTGCCTGCAAGGGCTCGGGCTGTGCCTTGCCCCATCTCTCCTTGTACCAAGCCTCTCAGTTTGGTGTCTGTCACGGGCCTGTTGACTACTGATAGGCCTTTTTAGGATGATTAAAAATATAAGTAACACAGTTGGGAAGAACTAAAATTGATGGTCGCTCCAAAATCAAGTTAGAGCAAAAGATGAAATTCCAGAAACTTGAGAAAGTGTCGAAAGGAGCAAAAAAAATGGGAAGGGTAAGGTGTTGCCACATGTGATTTCAGCTTTTGGTTCCTTTATTCAGCCCCAAAGAACTTTCCCATTTGGAAAAGTTCCCTAAGCAGGGGTGATTATCAGACTTGGTAACTCTGTTGACCTCCATGGAATGGCTTCTTTATCTGTGGCCTCCTCACCTGCCTGTGACCTGCAGGAGACACCTTAATAGCTAGCTCTTAAGCAGAGCAGCAGTTACTGTTCTAATCCCTTTTTCTCAGCTGTGGCTGTTTCAGAAGTAGGCAAGCACATGGGTTCGCTGGGCTAAGGAGATCCTGTGGGCTAAGAAGATGCTACACGAGCATGGAAGAAACCATTCCTAAGCAGGCAGCATTCTTGGTGACCTCACCTTCCTCCCAGCCCAGGTCCAGTTGGAGCTATGTGTACGGGGCAGACTTCCAGTTCCTCCTGTCCGGGACTCACAGTGGCAGATATAAATAGACCAAGAGTCTGTCTGTAGCATTGTTCTCTAACTGCCCATTGTTTCTGGAAGCAAAGCATTTCTGTGCTGCTGCTGCTGCTGCTGCTGCTGCATGGTCTCTCTCCTCTGGCTCTTCCCTCTCCTTCTTTCCTTTTCTTTCTCTGTCTTATTGTACCAAAGTCAGACTCTCAGCTCCGCCATTTCCTTCTGTCACCTTTGCACTTGTCTGGTGCTCAAGGAGAAACCTGAGGCTCCACAAAGTAGATCATCTGAATCGGGACCTCGTATTTTGATTCCAGTAATGTTTTTATTTGAGTTTTTCTATGATATATTTGTGCTCAGGACAAAGATACACGGATCTGATGATAGCAGAGTCAGGATTTGTAACTGGTCGAACACCACCACCCCAACGGTCTTGATGAATGCATTGATGTCAGAATAACGTGCAGTCTCTGGTGTTATGTTCTGGAGCTCGGTTCTTGGTCATTGTCTTTTCAACATTTTTACCAGGGTCTTAGAATAAAGATGCAGAAAGCATAGTTAGTAAGTTTCAGGTGTTCAAAGCACAGATGAATAGCAAATAGGATGAGCATGGATTTGTGATATAAAAAAGATCACATGTGGAAACATGGGTCAAAACACATGAGGTGAAGTTGAATAAGGAGAAGTGTACAGACCTAACTTTGCATTTAATAAAAAAAAATCATTCAAAGGTACAGAACTGACTCAAAATCCATCTGTATGGAGAAAGGCTTTGAGTTTTACAGTGTGTCTGTTCATGTTGTCCTGATCTTGACCAACCAAAGTTTACCGAGGAGGAGGACCGTCCTGGAGAAGTATGCTGTGCGCCTGTGGACTTCTACGATGCTCTGGAGGATCACAGGCATTAGGCCTTCTTCTCTGGAGATGGTGGGAGGGAGGCACTGGTGTGAACAGTGTAACACCATGCATTGTTGATGGAGCCAGACTGAAAGAATGAAAAAGGAGAGGACTAAAGCATTTGAAAAAACATTAGATGAAGACTGGTTAAATTTGTGCTGCATGGCTTTAGCCAACAAGGTTGATGGGGAAGACACTGGAGATGATATGGTAGATTTTGATTTAATGGTAGATCTTTGTTGTTGTTGTTCTTAGCACTGAGGATTGAAGCCAGGGCCTTGCCTTTGAGCTATATCCACATCCCCTTTTTATTTTTTATTTTGAGTCAGAGTCTTCTTAAACTGGCTAAGTCACCCGGGCTGGGCTTGAACTTGTAGTCTTCCTGGTAATACAGGTGTGCTCCACCATGCCCGGGCCATATGCTCACTTTAGAGTAGTTGTTGTCATGTAAGAGTGAAATTCAGTGGCTCACGGGGCACTGAGCAGCTGACGGTCTCGTGTGAGAAGAAGCGTGGGGTATTTTCTTAAGCTTTACTCTTCCACGGGCTGTAACTCATGCCTTTGTCAAAAGGGAGGCCTGGGCAGGGCTGTGCATTGGTTCAGGGCCGTGGTTGGCATATGGAGAAACTTTGTCTCTTCTCCAGGGAAAAGTGGGCTTAGTTATTTTATTTTTTGTTGCGTTTCCCTGGGTTGAAAACCCGACAGTCACCCAGCATGAATGTGTATGAGTATGCATTTTCCTTTCTGTGTAGTTTATTTATTAAAAGAAAAACACATCTGCATAAAAAAGCCTTAGAACTCAGGAAGAATGTCCACTTTGTTTTTCTTTCTATAGCACCAAGACATGTGGGGTTTGAGCTTCCTCTGAGGGGTTTTTGAAGGCTGGCTTTCATCTCAAACAAGGCTTTTTCCCATTGGAAAGATGGTCCTTTTTTGGTTTAAAAATGTATTCATGTAACGTATAAATAAATAAAACGGGGAGGGAATTTCCTTTTAATATGGATAGAAAACTGTTGTTTTCTGAACATTGCTAATTGGAAGTAAGTTGCTTCTTCTTGGCCTATTCCCACTCTGCCTGTTTTTTTCATTTTGAACAGTTTTTCTCATCCCTTGCGTTCTCCTCTCACTTCTCTTTCCTTCTGGGCTGGCTCTTCCCTCCCCTCCCTCCCCTCCCCTCCCCTCCTCCTAGCTTCTGCTTCCTCTGTGACTGCTTCCCGTGTGGCTGTGGCCCCATCTGCCCCTGACTCCCCTCTCCTTTGTCCATCCCTGTTCCCCTCCTTCCTGGCTAGCTGTGTGCTCCCTGGAAGAAGCCTGTCTCTGTGTTTGTTTCCTGCGTGGGAGGGAGAGGCAGGCCTTGGGAAAACAGTTCAAAAGTGCAGAAAAACTTTACCTCTTCCAGCCTAAATAAACGGGCTCCACTCCATTTGTTTGCCCAGATTTTTCCGTCTTGCATGGAGAAAACTCCTCATCCTCCACCTCCTTGAGCCTGGTCTTCCTGGTAGTTCTCAAGACCCCTTTCCTCTGAGCCTATTTTGCCCCTTGACCTTGTGCCAAATAGGCCCTGGGCAGAAAAGCAGTGATCTCATGTCCCATCCTTTCTCCCTCCTTTTACCCTGAAAATAGTCACACCTAGAAAACACCTGGCTTGTGTGTCTGAAGATCTGGATTTGAGTCCTAGTTATGTCACTGCGTCTTGACCATCCTGTGTAATTCACTTGCCAAACCTTTGTGAGCCTCGGTTTCCTCACTGGTAGGGTGGACATCACACTGACCTGTTGGAGACGACACTTTCTAAATTGTACAAGTCTATTCAGATAGCAGTAAAGACTTATAGGTAGGAATAAGTGAAATTAAAATAAACTGGTTATTCCAGTCAACCAATATCTTTAGGATCTTAGAGGGTGATACCTCAAAAGTGATAGAGGTAGTAGAAGCTGGGATAATAGTAAGATGTCAAATGTCAAATATTTTCAATTTTTTTCTTGAGTGAGGTTATTTGAGTCAAATTAGTACCAAAAGCCTTGAGATCTTGTCTCGAGTATTTTAGTTGAAGGCAGGGCAGGGTTTTTCTTCCTTCACAAGGAAGGGCGGGAAGATGAACTCACTGTAGAGTGCTTGCCCCGCCCCTGCAGGCCCTGGGTTCTTTCCCCTGTAGCAAAGACTGAGCAGTAGTGGAGGCTGCAGTGACCACCTGCAGAGCTGTGGAAATGAAAGGGCCCAGCTCATGCATTTCACCTTAGGAATATGGATGGAGATGGTGTAGCTGTGTTTTCATGATGAAGAAATCCCACCCTTCCAGGTCATTTAGGACCTGACTATATAAAAATGTCAAGTGTTGTCTTCTGTATCGGAAATACTTTGAAACACAGGAAGCACTATGTAAATGCTTACATTGATCATGTAAGATTTTTATGCTTAACATGCTGTTGAGACGATTTCTATGTGCAGGCATCTCTGTAGTTAAACTTTCTTTTAAAAATGTGTTTTTTTGTACTGAGGATTGAACTGATGGTCTCATGAATACTAGGCAAATGTTCTACCTCAGAGCCATACCCCAGCCCACAAAACGTTCCTTTAAATTATGGAAGCGTCATTATTTGGAAGGCTTGGGAACAACTAGGGTCCAGTGCCACTTGAATTTTGGAAAACTCCAAACACATAGAAAACATTTTACTTTTGTGTTGTGCTGCATTGATTCTAAGATGGTACTTACTGGACGTTTTTAAAACTGAAGGTCCCCTGGGTTCACCTAGCTGTGACATGTTGTCATGGTGAACATAAATGGTACAACAAGGGTTTCCCCTTTCAGAGACTGGAGGATGCAGAATGGGTGAGAAATTACTCTGGTCTGTTTTAAAAAAAAAACACCAGTTTCCATTTTTATCTCAGAATCTGATTTTTATTCATTTTTCTCATTTACTCAGTTGTTTAATTGTGCCAGGGGAAATTGCCTGATTCCTGCTACATACTGTCTCTCCAAGCATTAGGAAATTAAAATCTTAGTATTTTTCCAGTCATATTTTATACAGTGTGAAACTTCAGTAAAGCCAGCAACAATATATTGAGTATCTCTTGTGTTCTGTGAGGCTTTGCAAGTGTCACGTGACCCTCATTGCAAGTCAGGTAAAGCATCTTAGGGGTCCAAAGCAGACTTCATCTCTGGGTCCCTGAGACCTGTTTCATGTGCCTTCACCTTGCCAGGGCTGGTAGTAAAAACATTTAGAAGTCTTTTCAGCAGAGCACCCTCA
Source organism: Hydrochoerus hydrochaeris (assembly GCA_004027455.1). Taxonomy (NCBI): domain Eukaryota; kingdom Metazoa; phylum Chordata; class Mammalia; order Rodentia; family Hydrochaeridae; genus Hydrochoerus; species Hydrochoerus hydrochaeris. The sequence continues at coordinate 105,053 of PVLA01005160.1, read as the reverse complement.
TTCAAGTATTTCCTTTCCATTTGCCCCATCTTTCAGATGGGGTATCTGAACTATTCTCAGGAGCAGAGCAAGAAAATTTAGCTGCGGGACACAGGAGGTGGTTCTGCTCTCTGGCTCAGATCCTGGAGCGGAAGAGACTCTCTGGGTTTCCCTGAACACCTGGAATTGATTTGGGTTGGACTCTGCTTCCAGTACATTTGTTGAGGTGGAGGATGGTGGAGGGCTAGGAAAGAAATAAATCCAGTGATTAAAAATAGCTTTTGCATGTCAGGTGCCTGAGCGAATTTGGGAACATGCCTGCAATCCCTTTTGTCTGGCAGGTCTGAACTCTGGCGCTGCCGAATTACAACTGCTTTCATTTGTTTTTCCTGCTTCCCTACCATGTAATGGTCAAGGGCTCATTGGAACCATGTGTGAGCTTGGTGAGTCACAGGTCCTCAGGACTCCGGTGGTAATAATGTGTTAAAACTCCTTCTGGGGGATGGGCGGGGGAGGGTGTGTGCAGGGAAGGAGAGAGAAGCCTGAGGTCACTTCCTACAGATGTTCACCGGGCCTGGTCCTTCTGCAGGCTTCCTCTTCAGGTCCCACTGCTGCAAGCCCGCAGGCCTCTCGGTGCAGCGGGGAGCCTGCTTTGTTCCACAGTGGCTCCCCTCTGCGGAGGGGCATCAAACTGGGAGTTGTGTGCGAACTGTATGCAGTGTGCGTGCCCTGGTCGTTGTATGCATTGGCAGCACTGCTGAGGTGCTGTAACTTGAGACTGGCTTGTGTTTTTAGGCAGTCCAGTCACTGGGGGGTGAATTAGGGGTTTCTGTGCAGCTTCTTTGGTTTTTATTGGCAGATGCCTTTGAGAGGGATTCGGTGTTAGAGATGAGCAAACACCCGGTTGTGTGTCTCCCTAACTGGCAGGAGTCCCTTCCAGGTCTGTGGTGTCTCACTGTTTGTGATAATGATGGACTGCTAGTTTGGAATGGGTAGCCCCCCTCCCCCACCCAGCCAGGGCACCAAGCCATTTATTGCTTAGCCTTGGTTAAGGCAGTGTCTGGGTGTCCCCCAGTGTTTATCACACCATTAGGATTATGAAAACTGAGGCAGAGACTGAAGAGGACTCTTATCTCCCCCTTTTGCATTAACCCCTCAACCAGAAGCAGGTGACAGTCCATCTGTCAGGTGTCCAGTGCCTCTTACAGCAATCAGGAGTGAGTGGAAGACAAGACACTACTGATAGTTTTGACTCTGCTTTCAACTCACCCTTTGGTGGCAGGCGGGACAATAGTGATTGGGTCTTATGTTCTAGTTCACAATTGTCTGGGATCATTCGCCTCTTTATTGAGCAACTAGCAACTTCCCAGGGACAATCAACTTTGGAGTCAGAGCGTCTAGTCTCAGTGGCCACAGCCCCTTTCCTGTTCGTGTTGGTTTTAAGGTGTAAAACACCTTGTCTCCTACAGCGGGTCTTCTTCCAGGCCACTTGGCCATGCCTTAGCTTTGGAAATGCCATTTTGGCGCTTGCCACATCTCCAGGCTGTGTTTGTGCGCTCCTAATGACAGTGGAGAGATTAGGAGGACAGGACTGTGAGGAAGGAGATTACTGTGTTGTTTATGCAGGACTTGGGGGTCAAGGGGACCGGCTTATCATTCTTATCTGAAATAATCATCCCTTTTTGGTCTATCTTTATCATTTTCCAGATCATGGTGGTGTTACTTCAAAAGAAGTTCTGTGTTTCAAGTGTGCCCAGAAGTGAAATTCTATGTAATCACCAGGGAGAGTGTTCAAAGGCTTGTGTTCTTGCCCTGAGCATACCTGCCTCTTTTAGCTTTCATACTAAGTCCTCCTCCATCTCAGCAATACCTTTCTGACACTAAAATATTAGTGAGTGAAAATTAAGTGCCCGAGTCAGATCAGCTTTATAATTCTTCAATGTTTTGCGTGTGTGTGTGTGTGTGTGTGTGTGTGCTTGTCTGTGTGAGTTGAAATGAACACTGGTAACACAGGAAATTTTTAAAATAGGGTCATTAGAGCATCCTTTCTACTTTTGTATCTGTCTGAAAATTGCCAAATGAAAACTAAAATTCAGTGGGGCTATTGGCATTCTCTGTTAGAAGTGAGCTGAGTGACTTACCATTGTGAGTAGACTGATCTCAGCATTTAGATCAGAACCCCCAGATTTTGGTCGACAAGCCAAGTCAACCTAGTGTATACCTCTCTTTTCCTTTCCTTTCCTTTTTCCTTTTTCCTTTTTTTGGTGTCGGGATGGAACTCAAGACTTCACTTTTGCCAAGCAGGCACTTACGCCTCTGAGCTAAACCCCCGGCCTCTCCTGTTTTTCTTGTCTTTAAAATCCCATCTTTTTGTTTGGGCATTTCCTCATCTGAATTGGAAGGTTTCTTTTTTCTCAAAGAAACATTTCAGTAAGCCTTCGTGTGACTAATTAACCCTATATTATGCACACAGTGGCCCATTAGGGTGATTCAGGGCTCACCCAAACAGGGATGGATGCTGGGTTGTCACGGAACCTGTTGGCTTTATATAAAAGAAAAGCTCACTGCCCTCAGTTTCAGGAGAGGAAAAAAATACAGATGATTTCGTGAGTGGCTTTTAGTAGTGTTTTTATGCCAGCTATGTGAAACTCAGGGTTTCTTGGAATGGTTTTGTTTAAACCTTTCTTTCCTTAAATTCATCTAATTATGAAATAGAAAAATAAAGACTTATAGCTCTGAAAATTTTAGTTTTCATAGGTCCCTGAAAGAATCTGACTAGCAGTGGAATAGAGCAGAAAAGCCCTGGATTTTAGGAAGCTGGAAGACTAGTTTCTGGCCCTGTGACTTTAGGCCAAACATGTCCTTAATTTCTCGGAGCATTGGTTCTCTCACCTGTAAAATGGGAAGCCCGCAGTGCCTTCCAGGCTCCTGGCAAGTCTCCTGTTGTGAGGATGTTATGGAACAGAGTTATGTGAAGGGTCTCAGCAAAGTATAAAGCTGTTTCAGATTTAAGGCATGGTATTCATGCTGCTCAGATTGTGATGAGATCCAACAAACGTGGCCCGTACCACTATAATCCACTGTCATCCCAGGCCAGGGTCTCACGAGACCAGGATCTAGCCTTGGATTGCTTGTCTTTAGCTGTGTCCTGGGGTACTCACCACCTGGACCTGAGATACCCCAGTCTTCATCACTGATTGAGAACAGCCAGAGAAGAGGCATGTGTAGTCTGTAAGCCACAAGTCATGAGCTTCTTACACTTGAAGTGGAGAGTCTGTGTGACATTGTTGGTATGAATTGTTTGGTTTCTGCAAACTCAGAGGAATGGCATAAAAAGACCCACCAAACATTCCTAAGTGTTCTTGGGGACTGAGCCACCCTTCACTTTGAGTGACATACAAGTAAATGGAAACCCTCGCCGCACATTTTACCTGAGACTTGTTATGCTGTGGCTCAGGGTCAGGCGCCCTGATGCATGCACAGGCCTCCCTGCACTGACACACCTCCAGGGGAGATTTGGGTGCCCCCTTCGGCCCTGACGCTCTACAATCGTGGGATGGTCCTTTACTCACTAGCACCTGCTCAGCTTTCCTGCTAGAAAACTATGGCACATCTGACAAATTTTAACTCAGATTTAGGGCACTGAAGAATAATCAGCAGACAAGAAATCTCATAGGACTACAGTGTGTTTCTGTTTTCAGTTTCTGTGGTATTGTACTGAGTCTCCACTGTAGTAGAATAAGGTGTTTTTTGGGTCGATTTCTCAGCATTTTGAGACAAGCATGCTATTTCCATTTTAGATACTATAATTATTAACACAAAGGCAATTTCAGTATTTTTCCATAAAATACAATTGGTTAATATCTGTGGAGGTACTGAGTACCATCTAGATATTGCTCCCAAAATCAGAAATAATTGATAACCTAATATAAAATATTGCACAGTAACAGGAGATGAGATAGAATATTTTAAAATAACAGAGGGATGACTGCTTGGGCTAACCCATTTTGGGTCTCCACCTGCATAATGATTTAGTCATTATTATTAATTTGAGTAATGAACAGAACTGCTACATTCATATGCACCCTAGAGGGACTTTTTCATTATTATTTTATGATAAATTTAATATTTTCATAGTACCTATGTTTGAACATGGTTATTCATTGTCATTTAAGTGCAGTGTCTACCCCACAAAACAAGACAGTACTGGTTAACTGTTCACTTACATACAGAGGAGAGCTGGTTTCTTTCTAAACCAAAGTTTCACATTTTATAAATATGAGCAAAACTTTCCAAGGACAGTGATACCTGAGATCAAACCCACATGCAGGTGTCTCAGGGTGCAGAGATGGTTTGCACCAGCTGGGCTGTGAGCTTTGCTCTAGAAGATCTGCATGAACCCCTAGGTGAGGGCAATGCCAGGCACCAGTAGCTGGTTCCTGTACAGCTGCAGCTGACCACATGTGGCCTGGACTTTGGAAGATGGCATTGAGGTGGATCAGAAAAGGTGATTTCAGTTGTTTCCTTTAGAATGAAAAAGTGAGAATCTGGAAATGCTGCTTCCCTGACAGGAAGTGGGCGCCTGTGAAGAGAATTGCCCACCCAGCACTCCTTTCTAGTCCCTGCTGGCAGAGTGTGTGGAGTCACAGGAGGCAGTCTCGGGGAAACTTTTCTGAGGTTTTCCGCTGGTGACCTTGGACATCTCCTCATGAGGCAGCATGCAGCCCAGCCTTTCATGCGAGAAGGCCATCTCACCCTTCTGTTCCCATCTGTAGCAGAAACGCCGCCTGTCCCTTTAGCCTAGCCTGCATTTTCCACATGGGTTTTCCTGGCCAATTTCTACTGTCAGTAAAGTTCTTTTCATCAAATCATAAATCTAAGGGAAGGAACAAATGCACAAAGCAAAACTACATAATTCAAGTTCATGAACTTATGTTGGATGAGAGCGAAGGGGGAGAAAGTTGATGCAAATCTGGGAAACTTTAATTCACAAAACCTTTATTGGCTGGGGAGGCAGCAGTTGTCTCTTCTTTCAGAATCCACCCTCTCTAGTTAACTTAAGAGTCTCTTTCTGTGTAGTAAAAATGACCTCTCCTCCAAAGGAGAGATATTTCTGGACTTGCTGCTTGGCTGTTCTTGGATGTGAAGAGTGGGGATGAGTGGGGAGCACTGATGTGTTTCTTAGTGACTCACTTGGTGATTACTCCACTGTTTGGAGGCCTGGATGTTATGTAACCAACACTCTATCCCTTCCCCCATTTTTTCACCCCGAACAATCTGGGATTTTCCATCGTTTTGTCAGTCTTCCTGGAGCCATGCTGATTTTTTCCATTGGATTTTTGGGGGCACATCCCAGGGCATCCGAAGCTTACCACTCCCTGGAATTTCAGATTCCTCATCCCTGGCAGGGCCTGGGAGGGCAGCTAAGTGAGCCTGTTCTTCCTGGGCAGGGCTGGACGCTGAGAGCAAACAGGAGGGAAGGTGGCACCTGCTCTTTCATGTAGTGAATTCATTCATACCATTCATTCTGACATTGAGGAATAATACACTGTACAGATTTGTTCCTATTTTGGGGTCATCTGTTGTCATCTTTCCCCTTCTCTGTTTCCTTTTTATTCAGCCAATAACATGTATGTGTGCTGAGGGATTTCTTCAGAAATGCCTCACTGAGGAACTTCTGTAGCACCGTTGCCTGGATCTCCTATTAGAGGGCATTTCCAACATGCAGTACACTCAGGATTTAGGCTTCTAGAAATTGCTACAGCGAGTGCACCCCTGCTGAAGGGCCCACGTAGGGAGGCTAGAAGGGATTATAGTTTTGTGGGCTGTTGAGCCTAAAGTGAACCCACGATGTTTGACTTTGGCCACATTTCTGTGTCATTCTTCAGACAGGGCCTGGCAGTGTGGGAGGTTCAGGGATTGGCCTCGCTAAAGAAACGCAAGGGTGTAGCAGAGAATGATACCATGGGGAACCTGCAGGTTCTGATACCGCACTCACCTTCACCTGTGTGGAAAGCAAGTTTTGTCGATTTTACCTCCTGTACGCACCCCTAGTTGGTCTGCCTGTCTTATCTCTGTCTCCAGCTCCCCAGTCAAGTCATTACCTCTGGCCCCAACTAATGCAGTTACTGTCTTACACCGTGTGCATCATTCTTTACAAAACAGCCCAGGAGGTCCAGATGTGCGGGTCAGGTGATTCTCCTACGTAGAGCTCTCAGCAATTTTCTCTGTTACTTAGGATACAGTGGTAGATCCCTTAATGTGCTGCCCGCTTCCCTCCTCGGCTGCGTCTCAGGCAGCTGTCCTCCCCCTGCATCACTCTGCTTCTTGATTCTGACATACATCAAGTCTCTGTTCCATGTCATGACCTTTGTTTGTGCTTTTCCTTTGTCTAGGACTGGAGTCCTCTAAAGTTATTGTTCACCAGGATCTCCTGAATTACGTGCTAAAAAGATTTTGGGGCCCCACTACCAGAAGTTCTGACTAGGAGGGTTGGGAGTGAGGCTGAGAATTTGTACTTGATAAATTCCCATGGGGTGCTGGTAAGCTGCTCAGGCACCACACTGGCTCTGGTTTGCCACTCTGCGCTCACGTGTATCCTTCGGGTTGCAGGTCAGATGTCTCTCTTCTCCTAAAGCAGGTCTCTCTGGCCTCTCCAGACTCGAGGGGATCCGTAGGTTCACATCAACATGCATCTCATCCATTTCCTTCAAAGCCCTTATTGGCATTGTATTTGAATAATTGTGACATCATTGTTTTTAAATGACTGAATCTATTTCAAGAATCAGATGTCTAAAGGCCATTTCTGTCTTGCTTCCTGCTCTTTTTTTCTCCAATTCCTTGTATAGGAAAAGTTCTAAGTAATTACTGACTGAATGAATGAATATTACATTTTCCTTGTCATGGGTATCTGGAAGTCAGTGGTCTAATGCCAAAGTTTTAAGTGAATATGAAAGATAAGCAGGGACTCTGTGCTGCAGTAGTACAGGCCTAAAGAAGGAATAAGCATTTTTGTTGTCAGGAATGCAGGATGTTTTGGGCAAGCGTTAGTTTTTTTTTTTTTTTTGAGGGGCCAGCGGGGCCCGGCACACCCTGGAAAGCCCCTTCCCGTATACCTGCTTGAATGAGAATGATAATACTTCTTTCTCCATTTGACTTCTTCAGTCTATCCATGCTCTGTTGTGTTTTGAGTGTTTAGTTACATATTTAATGTTTTGTTATTCTTTACCCTTTCTTTTCCTTACAGATATGGAATGTGCAGATGTTCCCCTGTTAACTCCAAGCAGCAAAGAAATGATGTCCCAAGCATTGAAAGCCACTTTCAGTGGTTTCACAAAAGAGCAGCAACGACTGGGAATCCCTAAAGGTACGTGTTTGTAGTTGGGAAAAAGAACCGGAGCCAGCTCCTTGGGAAGGGTTTGCTCACTTGCTTTAGTGGGTGAGGCAGACTTCGGTCTGTCCATGGTCAGATCAGCAGCTGTAGGTTGTTGCACCCTCCATTCAATCAGTCGCAGACCCACAGGCTTGAGATTCACCCTCTCCGGGCTCCTCACTGCCATGTCGGTCTTAGGACAATGGCTTCTGATCCTGTTCGCACATTACAGGCCCCACTGGATCTTTGAAAACTTACAAGGTCAGGTCCTATTCTGGTGGCATCAGTATGGTATTTTTTAAGCTCCTTAAGTGATTCCAAAATGTAGACTTGTTTGAGAAATTTTGCTTCAGGGTGATTCTGGGCCACCATGGTATGAACTCAGTGAGCAGCGTTTCTTGGAATTTACTGAGCAATCTTTTTTTCTTCCATGTACTTTGGCAAAATGCATTGGCCATTTGTGGAAACCCTTATCTGGAAGAGGTTATTCAGGAATAGAAAGGGTCTGAAATGGTCAGAAAAGAAAAGTGAATGGAGCCCGTGTCAGCCTTCACTAAGAAACAGTTCATGAACAATTGAGAGCAGAAAGAACACTTCTCTGCTGCAAGGCAAACTGTCTTTAGATCACCAGCCAGTTCCACTGCTAGCCGGGGGACTTCAGCCTTCCCACCCTGGTGCTTTTGACATTCCGAGAAGGAGTCTACACACTTCTTCTCATCGTTACGGTTTTACCACTGAACTTAGTGAGCAGCAATGCCAAGTATCCTGTGAGGATCACAAGGCAGAATAAGGTGAATTCTCCTCACAGGCTTCTCCAAAGCTCAGAAATACTCTGCTCAGTTGAAGTGAGCACCTTGGGGCAGCTGTGACATAGGAAGGGCATCCTGCTGTCATCTGAGCTCAGGTGTCACCTGCAGATGTAATTGCGTTAAACCATGGGCCATATGTGAGGATTATAAGTTGTCTTTACCACAGTGCTCCTCAAAGTAGGGCCTATGCTATCTTCAGACTTTGTGGAATTTCCAGGGTAATGCAGGCATGGAATGGTGTAATTGCCCAGTACCATTTGAATGGCTTACTCTGACTAATTGCTGTGATTACTACTAATCATAATCAGCTGAGATAAAAATAATTGGAAATAATGATCCCAAATATGTTATAAGAGTTAAGAACAGGGAGAGACTTTGCTTTGTTATTACTGCTATTACAGAAGCCATTTACTCCCTGGCCAGGGCTTTTTAAATATTCTAGTGGAAATACATCAGTGAGAGAGGAGCTTCGTGGAGATCTTTGCCTGAGTGAAGGCAGGGCAGGGAATGTGCCAGCCCCTGCTCCTGTGTTGCTTTCTGGCTGACCAGGGTCCTTTCTTGCTGTAAAGTAGAGAAGGCAGGGTGCTGAACGTTTGAGGGGCTGTGGGAGGTGCCTGATGAGCTCTATCCACAGGTGGGTGCTTCCTGATTCTGTGGCTGGGGTAGTATCCTTCAGTGTCTGCTCCAGACCCTGAGCTCCTACATCTTCACTTTCCTCAGACCCTCGGCAGTGGACGGAAACCCATGTTCGGGATTGGGTGATGTGGGCAGTGAATGAGTTCAGCCTGAAGGGTGTGGACTTCCAGAAATTCTGTATGAATGGAGCGGCTCTCTGTGGCCTGGGTAAAGACTGCTTCCTTGAGCTGGCTCCAGACTTCGTTGGGGATATCTTATGGGAGCATCTAGAGATTCTGCAGAAAGGTAAACATGCGGAAACAGGAGGTAGGGGCTGGCTGTGTGAAATTACTGTGAATGGGGAGGGGGTTGACCCAGCAGGGATGTAATGCATCCAGGGCACAGGTGGTCAGTGGGATGTGCCTAGTGCAATACCTGATGTCTAGCAGGTGCTGAGTACAGAGCAGCTTCCTTTCCTTCTACGCACTGGGCGTTCAGATTTAAATCTTCAGCACTTTTGTACTCCATTAACTTTGTAGTATGCACACTTGTGAGTCCAGTTGTTTTCTTAGACCTGTGTGCTGTGTGTTAGCAGTGCCCCTGGCCAATCCTGGAATAGTTTTCAGTCTTTTTTCCTGGCAATCTTACTACACATTTCCTTGATCTCTGGCCACATAATACCTGGTCACATGCACAGGAAAGCCCAGGCTTTCCGAGCTTGCTAGTAAGACAGGCCTGTCTGCCTACTGATGGTTGGAACTGCAGAGGTGCAGGATGCTTTTCACATCTGGAGCAGAAGCTGGGGTCAGATCAGGACAAGGTGTTGCAACCTTGTAATGACATAGCCTCCCTTGTTGGCCTCTTCCAACCTTTTTGGATCCAGTGACTCATGTCCCATGGTCCTAGCTGAGTACAGAAACAGCAGCAGGCAGCAAACTTGGGTGTTTTTGCCCTTATTTTTCTGAATTTCTTCTTAAAATAAATTTCAGTTACCAGCAGTCAGCAGTGCCCTCCAGCTGACTGTAAGCCTAGAAACCCACTGCCCTCCGTAACCCAGGCCCACCCTTTCTCTGTGGTCACCAGCTCCAGCCCTCGGTGCGGACACTGGGGGAAGGGTGACCGCTCAGGACCAGCACTTTTAGCCTGTATAATACCTGCCTTTGTGTGGGTAAGAATAGTCTTCACCCTGTGGTGCTCATAGAGACCCAAGTTAGATTCCTCGGGCTAAGGGCTGTGATCTATGTTCTCTTCAGTTTTTCTATTGAAAAATGACACAGTCAAGAACTGTGACTCTCTGTGACTGCCAAGGTGGGGAATGGGCAACGCTTCCCAGTGCCCTCTCCTGCCCCGGCACACTGTCTGTGTCACTGCACATACACCCACCCCGAGATGTCCACATGCACAGCCTGTTGATAGAGGGAGAAGGCGTGGGAGGCTCCCTGCAGGTCTGATTTAGCTGCTGGCACCTGGCTGTGTAAACCAAGTGTGTTCCACTGTGCACTGTGATGCTTTCCTGTGTTCATCCCAGTGGAACCACCAGGTGTTTTGGGATGGCTGACTGTGCCTTGATTTTCTGTGTGTGTGTGTGTGTCTGTGTGTGTGTGTCTCATTTCCCAAGTGCTATAAAACAGATCTTCCCTTTGGATTATCAGAATAACCCTGTGAGGTAGGAAGGGCAAACGAGGGATTGTTCTTGTCCATAAACATTACTTGTTTTTTAAAATTAAATGTTAAAGAAACATTTTAGGCTTTTTTCACTTAATTTTTTTTCTCTTGTCTATTTCACTTGAGTTTCCCATGATGTCTTCTTTCTGTGATCCTGTGAACGCATGGGCAGCTGCTGGACCTCAGACAGGTCTGGCTTGCCTTTCTGCACTGGAATAGTAAGGGTCTCTAAGAGAATCAGGATATAACCAGGTGTGCTTGGGAGTGAAAAGCATACCTTCCTGTCCAGTGTTCCATCGAGTGAGACAATAAAAATCATCGCTCTCAGATTTACATACTAGAAGGGATGAGCGATCTGTTTGTACTGAGGCCACAGCTCTGGTTCTATAATTAAATCAAAGGATCACAGCACCCAGAAACAGAGCTTTTGGGGTGGGGTGGAGGGCCAAAGGTACAGGGGATGTTTTGATCTGATAAGCTGCTAAAGCAAAGTGTAATCATTTTATCTCAACTGGGAACTGCTTTTTTTTTTTTTTTGGTGTCTACGTGTACGTACGAGCATAAACTTGTTTTCCCATGAGCCTCTCTTCCCAACAGACTATCAAATACCTGAGGAAAAACCCAAACCAACACACTATCTTTGTGTCTGATTCCATGAGATATGGCCATAAAAGAGAGGCTGCCTCTCCTCCCTGAGATGCCAGGGTGATGAGAAGGTCCCGTGTTGGCCATGATTAGGTGGACCTTGGATGCCCTTCCTCTCCCTTTCTCTCTCATCCCCAGGGAAGCTGGCATGTGGGCAGCCTTTTAGTTGTGTTGCTGCCCTCCCTCTTTGCATAAACCTCCCTCGTTCACCCAGAAGAGTCACCTTACCAGTGTTCCATTTCTTGTCTGGGCCTGAACGTGAATTCTAAGTGCAGTGGGAAAAACAGAGAACAAAAACCAAATGTCTGCTAAAAGTGGAGGCTGTGAAATCCATTTGCCTGAAGATTGCAGAGTGTGAGGGTTGGGCACAGATCTAGGTGACATCTCTCTGTTCATTGTCTAGCTTTTGAGTCTAATCTCTGGGGTGATGTAGGCACATAGCACAGGGATTGAGAATCAGGGCTGAGTGTGTTCCCAGCCCTTAGCGACTACTCCCTAATTCACTTTCTAAGATTATTAAATCCCATGTTATAGCTGCTGAAATAACAAACTTAGCCATATTTTTGGCTCATTCCTAGGCAAGGCCCCAGTTAGGGTTGACTCAGACACCAATGCAGTTAATAAACTTGCATATTTCTTAGAAAAAGGTTGAGGTCACTGTGGCCTTTGCATTCCAGATCCTTTTAGGCTAAGTGTTCCTTCCACGTTGACTTCTATATTTCTCTCCCTAACCTGTCTGTTGCAGAGGATGTGAAACCGTATCAGGTTAATGGAGTCAACCCTACGTATCCAGAGTCGCGTTATACCTCGGATTACTTCATCAGTAAGTTCCACCCTTTGCTCGTCTTCCCTCACCTTGTTCGTTACAGTCGTCACCAGCGAAGGTCGCCTGTCTCACTCAGTCTCAGGCTCTTTCATGATAATGCAATGGAAAATGATGCTTTTTTAAATGACAGAGTCTAGGTAATTATTACTAATTTTCACAAGGTTCAAGGTTTTAGCCATGTACATGCCTTATAATTTTCTTTCCTGTTTTTTTTGTGGTGCCAGAGATTGAGCCCATGGATTTGTGTACTCTTGGCAGGTGTTCTAACATGTTGCCACCCTGTACACATCTGATTTAGCCTGAGAGTTTCTGCATGGTCCTTCTCGGAAAGCAAAAGTCATGGGGAACAGATACAACTCAACTGCTAAATTTTGGGTCTTCTTTGATCCTTTGCACTGTATTGGCCCTAGGGTTGGGTTAGTGACTTGATCTTGCCCCCTGCTCTTTCCTTTTTTTTAACCAATGGAGGCCACAGCATTTCCTCTGAAATCCTTCTTTAAGAGTATGTGGTACAATTGCGTGTGCTATTACGGAATATGAAACCTTCTGCTCTTCAGTATGAGATACCCATGATGGAAAGGTGGCCAGAGGACTAGAACTAGTATAGAGTTGTGCTTAGCTGATAACCTTGTTTTCAAAGAGGGCCTTAAACAGGGTTGTTTGCATTTTATTTTAACCTTATTTTTATCCAATAACAACAGTAATACTAACTACTATATACTGAACTTATTGAATACCACAAATGCTGGGAGACAGTTTACATATATTTACTCATTTGATCTTCCTCCCAGCCCTCGGAGGAAGATTGCAGTTATGCTTGTTTATAGATGAAGAGAATTAAAGCAGAAAAGGAAAGCATTTTATCAATAGCCATAGCTATTAAGTAGTGGAGTGAGGTTTTCTTACTTAAAGTATTTTCCTGAAATTCTCTAAAGCAGTGCACTCATCCCACATCGTGGGGCCGTTACGGTTCCAGGCAAACATCTTCGCTGTCTAACTGTGAGCATCTCCACCTGCAGGCTATGGTATCGAGCATGCTCAGTGCGTGCCTCCGTCAGAGTTCTCGGAGCCCAGCTTCATCACTGAGTCCTACCAGACCCTCCATCCCATCAGCTCGGAGGAGCTCTTGTCCCTCAAGTACGAGAACGACTACCCCTCGGTCATTCTCCGGGACCCTCTGCAGACAGACACCTTGCAAACCGACTACTTTGCCATCAAACAAGAAGTTGTCACCCCTGACAACATGTGCATGGGGAGGACCAGTCGTGGTAGGTCAGATCTCTTCTGTGAAAGCTCCTGGGTTTACAGGAATTACTCACCTGTGTGAATTTTCCAGGCCCATTTTTTCCTCTCTTATAAGCCCTCTAAGGTGCCTCAGTTTTGGTCTTCCCCTTAGCATGCCTAGCAGATTAAGACTCCTGATGATGGAATTTCAGCTGCATCATAGTGACTGAGACTTCAGGGTCCATGGTGAGATTCAAGTCTGGCAGAATGAGTAATCACATGTCTTATTCTGGCTCAGTTTGATCATTAAAAATAAAGGTTGTGCCCTATTTTCTTAGAGAGGATTTGCTTGTGGAAAACACAATGAAGGAAAGATGGCTCAGTGACCCTCTCGGGGAGTTCTTAAGGTGTGCCTGTGTCATGTGCTCTCCCTGAGGACTGAATCAGACTGTAGGACCTGGCTTGATACCTGGAGTGACCTGTGCTTATTCACTCAGTTATGCTGGAATCATTAACCTCCTGTGACTTCTTTGGTTTGAGAAGGTACAAGATGGTTACGCAGTGGTTTATTCAGTCCCAGTCATGAACGGTGTGGTGAAAGTGTGTGTTTGGCTAGAGGACTGTGGAAAGGTAGGTGGCAGGAGGCTTCCCAGAGAAAGTGCTCTTATTGAAATGGCTATTGTAATAGTGACCAGTCATTCACTGACAGTGAAGTAAACTTGATAGTGCATACTGACATAAAGCAAACAGGCAAAATAGGCCTAACTTTTACAACCATAATGTGGACTACCAAGGCTGTCACCTACTTAGTGATATAGTCAAAGGGCAGTTTATTGTATAGACGGAGCTTGTTCATCGTGGGAGAGCTAGCTGATTTCTGAAAAGCTCAAAAAGATTACTTTTCTGATGGGCGTATGGGAAGGAACTAGGGACAGGAAGAGGAGAGGAGAAAGCTAAGCCAAATGGCACAGAAGCCTTTGGTCACAGCAGTCAGCCTTGGGCCAGTGTGCTGGGCGTTTCCGCTTCTGTGCCTGCCTCCCTGTGATACCATGCTGATGTTCTAGGAGATCCCTTACTGGGAGGATCACCTTGTTTACATCGTGGGTCACACACATTGTCATCTTCTTCGAGTGTTTGGGGTCATACTTCCTGCCAGTAAGCCTTGGACAAAACCAGTGTACCCTACACAGGGAAAGTCCCTCCAAAAATCAGAACCTATAATTGTCCTCCTTAGGGTGCCAGGGTGTTTGTGTTTCAGACCAGAGGGGATGGGCGGGGCCAGTTTTGTCTTCCCCTTTTTGTCTTTTGCTTTTGGGTGCACGTCTGTTGAGAGGGACTAGCGTATGATCAAAGCATTAGGGCGAAATTCTTTTTCATGGGCGTTTGTACATATATGTGATGAGACGGAGCTGAGGGCTTGAGGTCCAGCTGTGCTGTAACTTTGGATAGATCCACTGTTATGTTGTTTTATAATTACATATGGCTGTGCGTTTGTGTAATGGGCTATTCTCTCTCCTCTTGATTTTTGGTTTGGTCTCCAACACCTTGTTAACCCCAAACTATTGATGATAAAAAGGAAGTGATCCTTACACAGGGACATGAGGCATTTCTGTTTGGCTGTACTCTCAGTCTTCCTTTCCAAGGTGCAGGCCCCGGCAGTTTATGAGGAAGTCCATTTTGTGCAGCAGGTTGGCTCTCTGCATGTAAGAGCGGCTTCAAACAAGACTGATTCCAAGGCCGGTTGATTTGAAATCGTCTAGCCTGAAAGCATTACTGTTAGAGGATGATTATTAATAATCATAGTATTGATATACAGCATTATATGTACAAAGTGCTTTTGTGTCCTACTTGCTTGGCTCGTGAGGGCTGTCCTTGTGCTGGTCTGTCCAGTGGCTTGCTGTGCACCACCCATCTACTCCTCTGTGTGCTCTGAGGTTTGTTCTGTGGAGTTAAGAGAGCATTGGAGGGGCCTCTGAGGCATTTCTCAGAAAAGCTGGCCAGTGCACGTCTTACAGGATATGTGTGTTCCTGCATGAGCACAGTAGCAGAACTGAGGGTCTAATCCAGTTGGAGTCAACCCATTTTTGGAGCAAATGCCCATAAATAAAGGTTTCCAGCTCAGGGGTTGTGAAATAGAGCTAAAATGAAAGCTGCCTTCAGCTGTAAACCGCAGTTCTCTACTGAGTTGCATTTGGCTCATGTTTGAAAGGTTGCCAGAGAGTGGTTACGGCCTACTTTAGTGCCCTTGCTCACTGGGACTCCGTGGAAACCTAACTGCCTTGCTGGTGGAAATTCTGATCACTTTGCCCTCCAAATAAAAAAATGGCTGATAAAAAAGAGATCAGCGTCGTTTAGGAGACATAAGCATCGCTGCTGCCTCAGTATTGGGATTGGGTGGGATGTTCTTCATGGAAATATAAACTTTCTTTTGTAGTCTTTTGGTGTGTCTGTCTCCCAAGCACTGAATTAAGACAGGTAGCTGGTATGCGCAAGCATCTTTTAATATGAGCCAGAAAACCTCCTGTTCTGCTGAGAAAGAGGCTAAGGCATTCGGGGTGTGAGTTTTCCTGAGTCATTTAATGTGAATTTCCAGGAGGGACCACTCCTTCACTGTTCGTAGTAATGAAGAGGGTTGTGCAGGCTGGGGTGACCCCTCCAGGAAGCCCCTCCTTTGAGTTGATGGGTAGAGGGAGGAGCAAGATGAAGCTCCTTTTATGGTAAGCAGTGGTGGAGGATGCAGGAGGAGCAGAGGATCTGGGAGATTTTTTTTCAAGCTTTAGGAACCACAAAGTTTTGATTTGGATTCCTGCTTGTGTGTGGACTTTATTTTTTTTTAAAATCAATTTCTACCTTTGTGACTGGGAAAGCACACTGGAAACACACTCATAGGAGACTGTTCAAACCACACTCACTTTGGGAATAAAAATATAGAGAGCAGCCAGCTATGGACAGTTGGGAATGGATTCACAGGTGTTTCTGCACGAACATTTGCCACACCGTTTTGTCTCTCAGCATGTGCTGAAGTGCGATGCCCCTCTAGTCTCCTGTGATTTGCCTGCTGAGTATCTGGACATAAACTACAGAACACGTCCCTTGGAGCCTTTTTAGCTCTTTGATGCATTTGTTTTGCTCCATTTTTTTTTCCTAGGCTCCTTTCTAGTGGCATTTTTTTGCCAATGGAAATTTCTCCAAGAGTTATTGTGCAATCATAGCAGCTGTTTATAACCTGATTTGGGAAATTAATGAACTTGCATGATCTTGTGGTCAGTTAAGAATGCCTTAAGCAACTCACAGGGTAAAGAATTTCTGACTTTGCTATGGACCTTAACTCAGTCAGCTTCTTTATGTTTTTACTGTGCATACTTCTCCTAAGAAGCATACATTTCAAGTACTGAACTACACTTTGAAAGAATAAAACATACGGTTTTCAGTTGGAAATAGTGATAGTGCTTTAGTTTTTTTTTTAATTTTCAGGAAACAACATCCCATAACTTATTTCTGTCTGAGATGGCATAAACACAGGACATGTATTTTATTTTAAAACAGTATTTAGCGAAAAAATGTTTAAAAATAACATTTTTGTTCCAAGGTCAAGGAAGGTCATTGTGCTCAATCTAGTGGAGATATTTTTTTCTTATAATCAAAATGATTTGCTAAATTGGGGCTTTCTAGTTCATCTGCTCACATTGACTTACACAAGGGGTTGTTCAGTCTGATAATTGCTCTGATTTTTTCACGAATTCATTGGACCTAATATATTAGCCAGAAATTCTACGGTAACACATGAGATTCTTCACTCTTGGATTTCTGGCTTTGGAATTCTTGAGGTCCCAAACACTGCTGTGTCTCTCAGACAAAGACAAGCAGCATGTGACTCTGGATCCGTGGCCTAGGAACTGTGAACTAGGCAGCCGCAGAGTGGCCTGTCAGATGGCGTCCCAGCCCCATCCTCTTTCTCCAGAGTAGAGCCTCGATCTCTGGAGCGCCCATTTGCAAGCCCCTCGCCCTCTGTCCCTCTTGCCGATCTGATTAGCGGTCTCTCCATGAGAGGGTTTTACAGCTGTCTTTTCCTGATCCCTCCCCGCCCTCTTCCTACCTCCTCCTTTACCTCCAGGTAAACTCGGAGGCCAGGACTCTTTTGAGAGCATAGAGAGCTACGATAGTTGTGATCGTCTCACCCAGTCCTGGAGCAGCCAGTCATCCTTCAACAGCCTGCAGCGTGTCCCCTCCTATGACAGCTTCGACTCTGAGGACTACCCGGCTGCCCTGCCCAACCACAAGCCCAAGGGCACCTTCAAGGACTATGTGCGTGACCGTGCTGACCTCAACAAGGACAAGCCTGTCATTCCTGCTGCTGCCCTGGCTGGCTACACAGGTAGGCACGCTTCCTGCCCAGGCAGCCCATCTACACCTTTCTGTGGGTGGGGTCAGCAGAAGGCACTGTGCCACTTACCTGGAGGCCCCAGGACCCGCTCTTTCTTTTATAAAGGGACTGGGGAGACATCTCTGAGAGGTTTCCAGCCTCTCAGGCCAATCTCTGCTTGTGAATAGATGTTGATTTTTGGAAATGGATGGTATCATTCTATCCCATGGGGTCATTGCCAAGAGTGGTAGGAAACTTACATTTTGAGCTTTTTTCCGTATCTGGGGGAAGGCAGCTGTAATGATTTGATGTTCCTGGAAACTGTCTGGTGGCATGGCATCAAGGGACTTTTCCAGGCCTGCTCTTGGGAGGTCTTTCCAAACATAAAACCAGTGACTGCTTCTCTCAGCGGCATAACTGAATGAACGGACTGCGTGGTAGACTGTTTTGTCATGCAGTCAGCATTCGGCTAGTGGTACAAATGTAAGAAATATGTCCTTCATGGCTCTAAATTCTATCCAGATCCATCCTGGCCTATATACGAAGTTATTTTTCTTGTTTAGCTTTTTTATTTTTTATTTTAAAGAGGAAAAAAAACCTAACAAACTAAAACAGAATAAAGCAATCAAAACAAAACAGTGAAAGTGGTACAGAACTTCAAAACAGGGTAATAGGAAATCAACAGTGGCTCCCATATTATATCTCACTATTTTCACAATAGTTTTCCATAGCATACTAGTTGTGCATAGTAAAATCAAATAAAACAAAAGAGTAAAATCAATCAAAACAGAACATTAAATAAAACAAAACAATAAATCAGAACAAAACAAAGTGTAATTGATTTTCTATCAGGAGTAGGATCTCTAAAGCAGTAGTGAGTGAAGAAATTCTGTAGAGAGCAGAATATGTACATCGAGAACCTGGGCTTTGGTTGAATATCTGGTCGCAGAGTAAGATGTGCTACTGTGGTAAATGGGTTGGAGCACAAACCCAGGGAAAGGGTGAGGAAGGTATCTGAGAAATGTCCAAGGACCATTAAGTGACGTGTTAATCATCAGGTCCTTTCTGTAAGGTTGCAGGATTTTTTAAAACTTAGAAAGTTTGTTGTGAGGGGAGCTTATTTTAGGCTTTAACTACTTGCGTGTGGTCTGAGCCTCTATTCTTTTACGGTCCCCACCCCAGGCAGGTCATCTGATAGACACCTTCTGTGTGAGTGAAGACAAACAGCAAAATCTGTGACTCTGTTGGCCTATCTTTCTGACCTTAACAGTGCGCTAGTTACTTATTGTGTTCAAGAAAGTCTTAGGATTTTTTCTGAGGAAATCCAATGGACCTTTGAGAACAAAACTCAGGTTCTGAGAAAAATTACTCCTCCTTCGAAGATCAAGACAGTGTCTTTATGCTGTGTTCCCTGGAAGCCTTAGTGAACTCATTGCTTGAACAGTGCTTAGGAAAAATGTCTGTATTTTGAGATGGCACCAAGGGTTACGTTTAGAGTCATGGGTCAGAAAAGGAACTTGACAGTCCCTTATTTTATTTTATTTTATTTTATTTTATTTTATTTTATTTTATTTTATTATTTTCCTTTTTTCCCTGTTCTTTTATTTTACAAATATCCCCATGGTCTTTGCTTGAACATGGCTGGTAGGTGAAAACTTGCTACATTTCAGGGGAGTCTTCTCCTCTTTGGAGGGCAGAGTATTAGAAGGTTTACCCACCTTCTTTAAAGACATCTGGGATGAGGAAAGCATATTCAGTGTGTCTTATTCTGGTCAAGCGCGCCGGCTCCTTCCATTGGCTCTAGGCTTCAGTTGGCTGCCTTGATGAACAAGGGATGGGGTGGTAAGTGCTGTTTAATTGGAAAGAGGAAGAAGACACTTAAGCAGCTTTGCCTCGACTGACATAATCTTTGTTTAGATACTGTTTCACAGTTGCTTTCCCACCCACCGAGCCTTCCTTCCTTCATGTCCTCTCTTTCTCCCTCCTTCCCTCTTTTTCTTTCTTCCCTGCTTCTCTCCCTTCTTTCCTCTTCTCCCTCTTTCTACCCTCCCTTTCAAAGTTCTGTGTTTCCCCGCCACCTGGGATCAAGGAGTAGACCAGTCGCTGAGTGGAGGAGCATGGAGGAGCATTACAGTTCAGACGCCTCCAAGATTGAGTAACCAGTTGAATCAAAACCATTTTTAAACACCTCGCCATTCTGTTGTTTTAGTAACTGAAATTTAACCTTTCAGACTGTAAAATGGGGGTGAGAACAATGGCCCAGAAAACAGAAGTCCTCTTGTGCTCCCCCCAACTGTAATACACTGCATGATTCTAGGCAAATTTACCTTGTACCCTGTTCTACTTTTAGTGAAGTAGAAGTGTTCATCCTTATCTTCACAGTAGAGATGTGTGAAGATGAAACCAAATCAGTTAACTAAACATGTGAGTGCTAGACATGGGAGTAGCCGTAGGGGGGAAAACCCCCAACTGCAACCAATCAATTATTTCAGCGAAGGGCACACACTGAGCACAGGTAAGACAGGAAACCTTGAGAGGTCACTGTGGATGGAATTCAAGATGCTCTAAGTAGACTTAGAGTTGAACCGTAGACTTGAACCGTGTTCTCTTACTGTTGACCGTGAAAGTAGGTTGAGGTTTGTGAGGTGGGGGAGCAGCCCTAATTCTGGTGGTTCTTCTCTTAGGGTCTAGTGAACATGTTCCGTGCACACCACAGGCTGATCTTGTACTGGTTCCCTGCTCTTGCACTTTCATTGTGGCGCCTCTTGATTTCAGATGTCCTAAGGGACAGAGGGATGGAGTATACCCAGCTGGCCTTGCGCTTCCATCCAGACCGTGGCAAGAGTGCCTGTGAATGGGTGTGTGGGAAAAGGCCCTGGGGAAGTGGAAATCATTCACAAGTATTAGCAACACCTTTTTCTTGCTCCTGAGTGATACCTGTTTTCTGTCTCAGTTCTGCCCTTGTTCTGTTAAAATCGGATTGTTCTAGAGTATGTGTGGAGACAGTGCCAGGGCTTGGATCCTTACTTCCATTGGGGCCATTTGGTCTGAAATAAAAAGTAGCTGTTTAGGGTCTCTAAGCTGGGAAAAAAAATTCATCTTTGTACTATTACCCTAGAAATCCAGACTTTTGTCCATATCACCTTCAAAAGAATAAATTTTATTCCTTCCTATGGTATCTTAGTTATGGCACCGTGAGCGTGGAAATCAGTTAGAAACTGAATTTTCAGATTCTCTTGCACATTTACATTCTTCCCCCAAAGATAAGAAAATTGCATCAACCTTCACTGGGCTCCTATGGCAACTTGTTAAATTAGGTCGAGATGTGGGGGCAGATAACATGGCTTGAAAGCCTGCTTGTTAGCTGAGTTAAGAGTACATCAAATGCAACGCTAGCTTCCGCCGAAATGTACCTCCTCCTCGCTGCGGACTGCTTACGGTTATCAGGCTGATACAATCAGAATAGCTCCATTTTCTCTTGTTCGAAGTTACTTTCTGAACTCCTTCTGATGGCAGCGTGATCTGAGAGAAGCAGCCCAGTGTTTTCCATATATTTATGAACCTCAGAAAAATACTGTTTTGGTCCTCAGAAAGCATAGGCATCGCTGATTCTTTTTTGGTTTCCAATTTCAGTAGGTATAGGAGAATATACTGTTATTCAGTAGCATTTTCTCTTCTTCTTGTGCCACTAGCCCCATTTTATAGATGGTGCAGCAAGGTGCGTGCGCACACGCGCACACACACACACACGCACATGCACACACACACACACACAGATTTATTCAAAGCCATGTAATCACAATCCACAAGACATTAGCTCCTGAATTGAATCTTAAGTGTCCAATACTTCATGTGGCTACAAAGTCTCTTCTCAAGACCAGGGCATGAGCACACTCCTGGCATATTTCCCTTGTGTGCAGAGGCCTTAGGACCATGTATCCATCTGGTCACTAATTGGCACCGTACGTGTATGGGCTCGGACGTGGGAGGAGATGGAATCCAGAGTGAGCCCGTGAATCGCTCTTCTCAGACTTCATTCTGCATCGCCACACACAGCAATAGAGATGGGTCCCATCCCGTGGCCACTGCAGTTGTGGGACTGGTGGTGACATGCCACAGTGTCTGTGCCCCCCCAACAGATACCAGCCGCAGTTATGAATGAAGCGTTTGTCTTTTTTTTTAAACCTGGAGCCCACAAAAGGTGGAGCCTAAAGCTGCTCACTACCTGTGGTGAAATTATGTTTTATAGCGCTGTGTAGGTTTATAAACAGCCTCTCACCTTCCTTACGGCTTCACTTGAGGCTATCTAGAATTTAACTTCCTAGTGGTGTTTTTAGGAGAAGGCATATTAGACATCACAGCAGGTCCCCATCTGGTAGAGGACGAAACCCTGTGCATTGCCCTGCAGGTCCCTTCAAGTTTTGTCTGTCCTGAGATAAATCCTTTTCTTGCCATTTCGTGAATGGCACTGGAGCCAGTCCAGAGTCACAGGAGAGGGTCCTGAGGCCTCACCCAAAACCTTGGAGTTTAAGGTTCAGCAATCCAGATCTACTGCTAAAACGTGTTTTTGAAAATAAACAACTTGACTACAGAAGGCAGTGTTTCAGAGTCCTTTAATTCAGAATACAGCATGAGATTGGCTAATCACCTGCAATCAGCGTGTCTGAGGGAGAGCCAGGCTGCAAAACAGTCTCGGGGTGCTGGGGTACAGGTGACGGCTGAGAGAACTTCTGGTAGGAGCCTAGTTGGTGATTAGGAGGGGGAGGGCTCTGGGAAACAAGTTACTGGTGTGTGTGAATTCCTGCAGGTGTTAAATGATCTAAACACAGGTGGATCTGTTAGTCAGGGACAGTGGAGAAGTTTTCAATGGGGTCCAGGTATCACTTGAGCTAGGCTCTGGAATGTGAAGTCCCTCCATGTGGGTGCTGTTGGTATAAGACAGTGTGTTTTGAGTAAAGCTGAGAAACACCAGCTTGTTGATAGGTTTATACAGTGGCCTCATTCAGAGGCCCAGGGAAAGCAGCTGACTTCTCTGGGCTCAGCCAGGCTGAAGCTGGCTTGTAGTCTCAGTGTGGGGAACCTGGACGGATAAGAGGAAGAGTTCTTGGGAGTGAGAAAGTCAGAAGCAGCGTCTTGAAGAGGCCCTCGTCATAGCTAGTGGCAGTGAGGCAGCTTAAATGGAGCCTTCCTGCGGGCCAACTCAGAGACTGAAGGGACCGGAGTCCCTGCGCTTGGTGGGGATACTGCAGGGGTGAATGGGATGGATGCAGGGTTCCCAGCCACATAATGGGTTAATACACTGCTTGCTGGTGAGGTGGGTCGGCAAATACTGGGGAGCCCTGGGGAAGAACATTCTCAGAACTATCCGAACTAGAAGGGAGGAAGAGCCCTTTGCCATAGCCCACAGAGCAGTTTTACTTCTTCTGCCACTTCACTGATTAACTTTGGGACAGTTTTTCTTAATCCTCTGTTACCAGTAGAAAGGGTCACATGGTTGTAAGATTTGGCCTCACTGTTAAATGTGGCAGGTGGGGGCTCCCTGTTTCTGCATGTGGCTTCTGAAGCCCACCATTGACTGCACCCCTCAGTGTCTTGCTTTGGGCTGTGAGGGGGCCCACTGAGCAGGCGAGGCTGGTCCACACTTCCCAGGATTCCCACTGCGGTGCCGCTGCTGCCTCTGGGGCCTTGTGGGTGCCTGCGTGGATTTTGAATAGCAGGAATCTCGCAGGTTGGCCCCTCTGAGCTAAATCCACTGAGCTAAATCCCTGGCCCTGGGGTTGTGCTTCAAGAAAATCTCATGACAAGCAATCTGACTGGGTCTCAATTACTTGAGGATTCCACTCTGTCTTCAGTTTGAAGCTCCACCTTTCTGTCTATGAAGCAAAATGTTTCCATAGAGCTAAATGCAGGAAGCTGCTGACACACTCATGCAAGTCTTTGGTGACATTAAACCTTGGGAACTCCCAGTTGGTCACCTCTGTTGGGAAAGGCTCTGCCAGATGACCTGGTGGTCCTGCTCTGCCCCTGGACATCTCTCATCCCAGAATGGCTTTCCCTGCTGTGGAGAGTGATCAGGTAGCCAGCCTGTGCCGCCTCACCAGGGGCCATGAGCAGGGGCCCAATCATGCTGGGATTAAGAGCAGGGACTCTGGCACTGCCACCACCAGCTGTGTGACTTGCACATCTCTGTGCCTCACTTTTCTCATATGCAAAATGATAATAATAAGAATGGTTCCTGACTCACAGACTTGCTGGAATTAGTGAATTGGTTCATGGAAAGGACCCCGAATAGTGCTCACCACAAAGGAAGTACTAAATGCTAGCTGTTAACTACTGTTTTATTCTCCAAATCTTTTATTTTTCCAGGGTAATTCTGAGGGGAGGCTAGAGGCCAATGTATTTTATTTATAAAATGCCAGTAATTTCTGGCAGAATAACAGACAGAGCAGATTTTTAATATCAGATCTCTTGAGTTACGCAACTCCATCCATACTTACTTAGTTCCTATTGTCTGCTAGACTCCTCTGTACAGTACAGAAATGTTTTTTAACCCTTTACCAAAAACCATACAAAGCAGGTTCTGTTAGCCTCCTGGTACAAATGAGGGAGTTGAGTTTGTTTGGGAAGGAATTTGTGTAGCCTGAAGTCACAAAGCAGAAAACAAAGAAGATGCTTTTCAAATTTTTTCACGGTGTCCACCAAGTAGAAGGAACATATCTAAAACTTGGGCCATGCTGAAGATCATACAGATCTGAAAGGAATCCTCCACCTGCAGCTCGATTCCAAGGAAGTTTGAGCAAGTTGGTGGGAACCCTTGGGTCCAGGCTGCACAGGGAGGAGCTCTGTATCTCCAGGGCTAGGCCTGCATGCTGCCATGCTCTGTCCCAGCAGTAGCAAGACCGAGGCCTGCCGTGCTCTGTCCCAGCAGTAGCAAGACCGAGGAAACCTAGAATTGGAGTAGGTGTGATAGAGCTATTCCATCATGCTCCCTGCAGCAGGAGCTCTGACCTGCACAGAGCTCGGCAGCCACAGCAGACTCCTGGCCAAGATGGCTTGTCAAAGGGTCCCATCTGCCAGAACTCAGGACCGTGCTTCTCGATGCTCTTGGTGACCCACGGTGGAACGGAATGCAGAAGTGTAGCTCTGCAGTGTACTGTTGACTGTCAGTAGCCCAGTGACTTTGTTTTCTGTGTGACTCACCTCTCCCTGAGAGATAACAAGAGTGAAAGTTCTCCTGGGGTGATTGAATGTGAAAGTTTAAACTCTGCCAGGAGGCTGAGACCGGCTGTGCTGGAGAGAGGGTCCTAAAGCCGGCTCTGGAAGGTGTTTGGCTTTCAGCGCGGAGGCGGTGCAGTTTCTTGTAAGGTCTCTGCAGGCTCTTTCTCTGGCATGTAGTCCCCTTAGCGCCTAGGCAGAGCACCCCCTTCTCATCATGTTGTGCTGACCCGAAACCTTTGGCTGAGTAGCTCCGTGGTGGTAATATTCTGTTTTATCTTTCAGCACAGTCTGGCCACAGTGCTTTCTACTTGAGGAGTGTTCAGGAAACCATAACGATCACTTAGGATCCAATTCACCTCCCCCCAAAATTCTAAGGTGCCTAACTTGTGATTTCTCTCCCCCTTGATATTGGAGAGAAACTCTCCCCCTAGATTTAAAACCACTTACAAAGGTGAACTTGAGAATCTTACTGAGAAAGTTCCAATTTTCAGATTTCTGAAGTCCAACACTCTAATTCCAACCAGTGACCCCAACTTGCTTCTTGCCACCGGGATATTTAGGAAGATATTTTTTCTAAAGATGTTTGCATAGGTAGAAAAGTATTTCTTTGGTTTATAATGAGGTTCTCACCTCCTACCTCCAAATCCAAGGTCAAACCATCTATGGTGATTTCTTAAAAGAATCAGTTACCTAGAAGACGTTAGGAGGAAAAGGCCGTAGAGAAACCCACTTCCTGCCCTGAGCATCCTTGGGTGGCTGTCCACCTGTAAGTCCGAGAGTTAGAGTTAGGCTGAAATGGTTAGACAGCCTTTGTGTTTGTGGTGGCTTTGGAGGGAAGAGCTGCTTGCATTTGAATAGAGGCTGCCCCTTTAAGAGAGAGGAATTGTTGAGGGTTTGCAGGTGTGTACAGAGCCGGAGCAAAAAATAGAGGCCTTTTCTTCCCGTGCTAAAAATGTATAGTTGTCCTGCCCTCAGACCTAAAGCCTGCTGACCACAGGAGCTTACTGACCTCTGTCTCAGGTGGAGCAACGCTGCCAGCCAGTGCTGGCCAGCAGGGCTTGTCCCGGGCATGGGAGTCACATGAGACATCCTGTGCTTCGCATGGGGGCTGTCTGTCTCCTTAGGACCCTGCTCTTGTGCTCCCTCCAGGTCAGTCCCTGTGACTGGGAAGTGGCTCTGCTTGTGAGAAGCATGGATCCTGGGGACCGAAGTTCACCGGAGGGGGGCGGGCAGCAGGATTTCCCCAAACCAGACACGTTGGTACTTTCACTTGCAAAGTACTTCCCAGCCGCTGCCTCCTTGGGTGCTTACTTTGAATTAAAGCAAGGATTTTAGAGTCATCCCTAACTGTAAAAACATCTTTGGTGATTTTTGTCATTTAAAATATGTAAAAACGTTTTGTGTTTATGAACTTTAACTTTGTTGTAACCTCTGACTTTCTACTTTCTCAAAGTTGTCATATAAAAGTCAAGTTTATTTCTTGGAAACCTTAATTAAATTTTATTTAGTCCTTGTACAGTTTAAAAATTATTCTTTTTCAATTTCATTTTCCCTTTGAGAATTCTGTTTTTAAATATATTTTTTATTGTTTCAATTCTTCTGTTTAATGCTCTTGTATTTTCTTTTGCTCCCCAAACTGTTTTGTACTGTGATTACTTCTTTAGGTCCTTTCTCTCTGTCTGTCTGTTTGTCTCTGTCTCTCTGTCTTTCTCTCTGTGTCTGTAAGCTAAGGGCTTAATCCAGAAATTACTATTTCTACTTCAGGGATGGGAAAGTAAAGCTCAGAGAGGTTAAAAGATTGCACAGAGAGATCAAAGCCCTGTGCCCCTGACTGCCTATGTGGGACTTTATCAGTTATATATATATATATATATATATATATATATATATATATTTTATATACTATCATCTCTCAGTCCATCACTGCCTGACATGTAGTTTAAAAAATGCCCCCTCCTTATTTTTTGGCTGACATGTCAGAGATGAACTTGACAGTCAAAAGCTGGTTTTAAACCGAGTGAGGTGGTCCATACCTGTAATCCCAACACTTGAGAGACTGAGGCAGGAGGATCTCCATGAGTTCAAGGCCAGCCTGGGCCACATAATGAGCCCAAGAGCAGCCTGAACTATAGTGAGATCCTATTTCAAAAAAAACAAACCAAACCAAAACAAGTTGATTTTGACTGATATCAGGGCGGTTTGGTAACCTGTTTCCATTATGGGATACTGGCTATCAGAATGATGAATAAATGCAAGTTTACTTAGTTATTGTTCATCACTATGTTCATTGAGTGTATTTTGTTAGAATATTCTTTGTTATGAATGATTAATTCCTTTACTTCCAGTCACTGCCTTGAGTTCCTAGCCATTGATATAGGAAATATTCCTAGACGAGAATGACTGTGTGGTGATTCATTACGCCGAGCCATTGTTGGCCAGCTTTAGAATGTACCATATAAGGATGCCATCCAAGATGAGGTGCCAGTGGGTCATGGGGTGGGGTTGGCAAAGGAAAGGAAGAAGTGGGGGAAGGCACCTGCAGACATAAAACCAAGTCCAAGGTCCAGAATTCTCTAGTACTTTTAACAGCTCTGCTGAGTGCCTCGATTGCTGGCAGTATCGACCGCAGGCAGTAGCTTCGATGCAGCTTGAAGTTGAGGTGGTCCAGGGAGCAAGGAACTGTCAGGATATTTCCTGCTTCATTTGTCTTTAAATGTTTCCTAAGGACTTATGGGAAATCTGCTGTGGACTCTTGGGGAGTAATTGTGTAAAGTGGCTGTTGCTTAGGCTCTAGCATCGCCCGCCCACCCTCCGATGTAGGCACACCTGTAGCAGTGGGGATGGCAGATACACTTAGCACAGATGGGTCATTTCTGGATTCGAGTGTGCTGTTTTTGCTGTCATCGTTTAGCTATGGGTAGGGACACCTGGCTGAGAGGGAGGGGCCAGTCAGGCCTGTTCTGTTGGAGAGCCACCTGCCAGATGTGTGCTACTGGGGCAGAGTCAGCCCTATTGCAAGGGTGACCAACCATGAGAGTTTCATAGGTTAAAATAAATGTGGTATCTTGCCCACACTGAGCTATTTCATTTGAATTTTAGAGTCAGGCTAAAGAATCTTAGTGTTTCAGCCTAGCAAATAAACTCCCAAAGGACCAGAGGTGTGCTCATTTTTATTTTGGGGAGCAGCCTGATACAATGTAGCCTGGGGGTCACCCATATTGCCTGGCCCCAAATATAACTTATAAAGAGAAGGGGATATAGGTGGGTCTTTAGATCCTTATGCTCTTCCCCCCTGCCCCGCTTCTTAGTAAAATCATTCAGTAAGTTGTGATCCCTGGCTCTTGAGAATACAAGGATCAGTAAGATACAAGGCAGTGAAACTGGTGTCGTTCAACATTAGCGAGGTGCTTGCTGGTGAGGCAGTGTCCGAGGCCTTGGGCACAGTGTCAGGAAGGCAGAGTGCTACCTGTGAAGCTCTCAGGCTAGGGTGAGAGAGGGGAGCACCGAAGAACCCTCAGAGCTCCGGAAGTACGAGGATTCTGCCCAGGAGAGGAGCTGCCCAGGGCTGCCTCTGTCTGTGGGGAAGCCAGCTGTCCTGTGTCAGCCTCCTGCCAGGGCACAGATGCAGATTGTGCACTTGTGGTTGAAATGGAAATGAGGAAGGAGTAGGAGGAAAAACTGAAGTCCAACCCAAGTCCTGTTTGCCAGCCTGCAAGACTAGAAAGTGAAAAGAAAGACATAAAGAGGCAAATGGCAGGATTGTCATTGAGAACATCTCCAGAAAGCTCCCTGGAATGGCACACAGCTATACTCTCAGCAGCTTGGGAGGCTGAGGCAGAATGATCATGAGTTCCAGGCCAGCTGGACAACTTATAAGAGACCTTGCCTCAAAATAAAAGGACTGAGGGTGGAGCTCACTGCTGGAGCTCCTCGCATGAGTAAGGGTTCAGTTTTCAACACAGGAGAAAAAGAAACTAAAAACACAAAAGAACAACTTACTACAACTTTGTCCTGGGCCAGTGCTGTATATTAAGTTGTTAGCCTCAGAGTAAAGAGACCAAAACAACAGAGGATTTTTATTAACCAACCCTTAGATGAGATAGGTAATCCATGCAAGTTTGCAAAGGAGAAGAGACTTAAAATATGAACCCAATGAGCAAGAATTTATCTGAAGCTGTACTTCAACAACAACAAAAAAAGATTTTTGCCTTTGATTTGTCATGTCTGCAGGTCCCCCAGAGGGGAACACTTACAGGGTGGCTGGCTTTGCTGCCTGCCTGCTCCATGTACCCATCTGGTAGTTCTTCTTTTAAGGACTGTCATGCTCTTTACTCCCAAGACATCAGTGCTGTAGTTAGAACTTTCTACGTATCCATAAACAAAGCAGCCAAAGGAAATTCCCCAGCTGCAGCCAGGGAGGCAGGCGGGCAAGTGGGTGTGTGGTGGTTGGGGGGATAGTGCAGGGGGTGTGGAGGCTCTGCAGGATGGGAGATGGGGCCCTCCCCAGTGACCGCCTTGGAAAGAGACCTCCTCCTAACAGGGACCCCTCTGTTGTTGTGGCTGGGAGCTCCACTTGAGAAGCATAGTTTCCCAGTGATGCCACTGGATTCCTGATGTGTGACACTGAGGGCAGCGTGGTGAAGGGTACTGTTGACTGCCTGGGGCCCCAGACAGGGACACCATTGTGAGTCATATTCACCATATGAGCTCCCCTTTCCCATGACTGGGGCTATTCTTAGGATAGGTCTCTGCTCCTGGGGATGAAGGTCACTGGGACCACAGTCCGTCTAGGTAGGTGGGTGGGCTGGGCACAGGGGCTGGGGTGCAGGAGGAGAGCAGAGGAGGAGGCTTCTGTGGCAGAGCCCTAGAGCAGGGGCGAGGACTGGGCTTGCAGCTGCGGGGTTCAAGCAGATCCGCGCCAGGCAGAACAGAAGCGCGCTTGGGGTGGGTTGTAAGTGGGCGTTTTCTGCCAGTCTGGGGCATAGATGTGGATGTGGCTGGTAGATGAGTGAAACCGGGGTGTACTGTGACCCCTAAGCTGCCTCCAAGAGGCCCTGATCTACCCTTCTAGACTCAGAGCGGGGCCCTGGGAGCTACGGAAGTAGCTCCGTGTGAGACTCCTGGGAACCAGCGCCCCCCGAAGCCGGAACTCTCGCAGGCTCAGCAGCGGTGTCCTGGAGGACAGCTCTGTCCCTTGTCCATTTCTGTGGCTCCCACAGCCAAAGAGCAGTTTAGGAGTCTGCAGAAGGGCCTCAGAGAGGTCAGCTCAGGAGGATCGTGGGTCCCGTCATCCGAGGCTAGCGGGGGCTCCCTTGCGGGTGAGGGCACCGAGCGATCCTGTCTGCCTCGTGCTCTGTAGCATCAGGCAGGGGACTTGGCTGGCAGGGCCACTGTGCCGACCTTCTGGCTGTGAAGCTAGCCACGGACGGTTCTTCCCATTCAACTACCTCTGCTTTCCCGAGGCATCTGTTTTCCCATTGGTCCCGCTTCCCTTTGTTGTTAATAGAACAAAAAAGAAGAGTTTGAGAGCAGCACCTAGGCCTGGGGTTCTCGGTGCCCCAAGTTCATATTTTCTGTGCTCCTCTGAACATAGGAAAGCTCACAGTGAGCAGCGAAACCTCAGTAGGCAGGTTATAGTCAGACATCAGTTGTTTGGTTCAGAGAAAGGGCTATAGCAGGGAACTGCTGGTCTGACGTTTCAATTCAGGAAACGGTGCTGGAGGGAAAATAGTAATAATTCACTCTGCGGTTCTCCTGCCTGCGCCGTGCCCGTGTCCTGCATGAAGCCCCCTTCTCGGCCTCATGGCCACAAGAATGGGGACAGAGGCTGGGCTGTGCTCTTGGGCGTCTCCCTAGGCCTGCACATGCCTGAGATTCCCTCGGTTTCTCCATCTTTCCATCCCTTTCTTTAGCTCTGTATATTAGGTTCCAGGGACTGTAAGGCATGAGAGAGCTTCTCAGATCGTCAGTGGGAGGGGACATAGTGATACGGCATAACCTCCATCGCAGGAGGACTTTACCACCAGCTCTGGGGAGGTGACTTGTGCAGGACTGGCTGCTGGAGCCAGGACGAGCTGTCTAGTGCCCCAGGCTGGTGTGAGGAGGAGGAAGAGATGATAGATTTTTAAAGCCAGCTCCTTTTAACCCTTTGGTCATGGGTGGTAGCCAAGCAGTTTAGATGGCAGGCTTTTGGTTCTGTCTTGTCTTGGGGCAAGAAATGAAGAACTTTGGGGCCAGAGTGACCAGGTCCCAGTCCCAGCTGTTCTACTTCTGACCTGCAGGGCTTTACACAAGTCAGATAGCCATATAGTGTACGAGCTTCCTGTCTTGGAAAGTGGTACAAACAAATAGAATCCTGAGTGTATATGCCCCTAGACTTTTCATGTGAGGAATCATGAGACGGCTTGAAAGCATCAGTCAGAGGCTGGTGTGCAGTCTGGGAACAGTGGGTCCTGGCTTCTCTTCGTCTCCTTCTCTATCTGGGGTCTCAAAGCAGCCTCCTTCCCCTAACACATCAGGGTTTGTGGTGTGGGTGTAGCAGTTGCAGAACTGCAGGGTGGCTGGTTTTTCTGGGTCTGTTTATCTTCAGGGATCCTGTTGCTTACTGTCTCTGTGAATTTCATCAGGAAACTTGTGATGTCACGAGGACTCTGGCAAGTGCATTTCTTAAGAGCAGTTTGCTTTCTTCCCTTCTGGGCCTATTAGGATGGCCTCTCTCCATGGGTTCTTCAGCAGGGCAGAAGAATCCAGACAGGGTGCAGGAGCTGCTGCCTTAATTCCGAAGAAACTCGAGTTGTAAACTAAGTGGCTTTTTAACAGTGGGTAGACAGACAGAAAGTGATGATTTGTCAGTGCAGTCCTCTGGACTGGTTCTTCAAATGTCACTTTATTTTGGAGGTATCTGCTGAATCTTTTCATTCTAAAGCATATGTAAGGTATTTCATGCACAATGGCTTTAAAAAGCTAATGGTGCATTCTCAGAAAGATAAGGTAGAGATATTTATTTCATATTTAGCTTAGCACTGGAAACAACTGTTAGGAATTCTTCACTGGAGGAAGGTTTCCATGGCTCTCTGCTGACCATGGAGTTCAGCTGTTTCTTCTTCATGGGTCAGTGGAGGCTGCTTTGGTGCTTAGCATGTGACCTTGGATGAAAGTCACATTAGTCTCTTGAGCTCCTTCTGCACCAGTAGGGTGGAATTAGTAGGACCACTCACACCCAACTCACTGTACATGGGTGGGAAGTGGATTTTAGAGCAAGGAGAATGATATAGCCATATAGAACCTAAAGGAAGCTTCTCTTCTAAATGGAGAGGGTCTTAAAGCTTACTTCATGTGGAATCTCAGTTTATTTTGGATTAAACATACTTGAAATTTCTAAGGCTAAGGATTAGAGACTTAGAACATCAGGTTTTGTAAGATGGAGCATCCCAGGCTTCCTCTACTAGGGTGGGTTGTTCCCAGCCCTGTCCTTAGATGGTGAGTGAGATGGTGTCATGGGTACAGTGCAGACGTGGGAAAAGCCATGTGCTCACTGTCAAACCCGTGTCAGTCTCTCCAGCTAAACCCAGAAATTATGCAGGAGCTACTGGCAGCTCTATCATCGCAGAATAGAAAGATCAAGTAAGAGGAAGATGATGTGGTGTAAACCCTGTAGCATAGGATAAAATGACTTGAGTGGGGGTACACCAGGCCTCCTTAAAGATGAGATCTTGAGTGTTGGCACTAAATCAAGAGGGGTGTGTGTTTGTGTGTGTGTGTGAAAGAGGAGTCCCTGGGAGCCCTGATTTCTGCTTGGACTTGCAAGGCGTTCTGTAATTAATGCTTTTCTTTTTAAGGTAAACACAACAATTTAGTTTTAGAAGGCACATAAGACTTCCTTAGAACATTCCAGAAGATAGACCCTATATTTCCGTTCTAGAGTTTGTTTAGCAATCAAAATGAGCCAAGCCTTAAATCAATAAAAATAAAGCAATCGACATATTATCTTACAGGCTTTTTGTGCATATGTGGTGGAAAGTCCTTCCTGAAAGTCCTCAGACTAACGGTCTGTCTGAGCTCAGGGTACTTTTTCCAGCGTTTTCACTACAGGTTGCCCCCATTTTCAGCTGCCTGCATAGCCCAAGGAGCAGGGGTGGGCGGGGCAAGGGCACAGCACTGTCTAATGGGTCAGCTGCCAGAGCACTGCATATGAGGAGTAATGATTCACAACGCCTTGTGTCCCCAGGCAGCGGACCCATCCAGCTGTGGCAGTTCCTTCTGGAACTACTCACTGATAAATCCTGTCAGTCTTTCATCAGCTGGACAGGAGATGGCTGGGAGTTCAAACTTTCTGACCCAGATGAGGTAAGAAAAAAGTGACTTAAGAGGCCTGGGTTGAGGGAGGGACAAGAGAAAAGTCATCCTGAATGGGGCCTGGATGACATCCCGTAGGGCTGCAATCCCAGCTCTGCTACGTGCTACTGGTGTGACCTTGAACAAGTTATACAGCCCGCCCGCCCTTAGTTTCATCTTTTGCAAAACAAAATATGTCACTTCTCATTCGTTTTCTGGGGTTAACGGATAAGTACATGAAATGTTTGGCACGTAGTAGGTGCCTCGTCAGCGAAGTCACTTTCTGAGGTACTTTTCTGAGGCTCTGTCTCTGTGATTGTCAAAGGGACTAGTTCAAGAGGCCTCAGAAGCTTGATCCAATTTGCTCATCTGTTCATTCTTTCATTGCTCAAATGCTCATTGAGTGGTTGATCTGTGCCATGCCTGATTCTGATGATAAAAAAATACAATGAAAAAGGGAGACAAGATGTCTGTCCTGGCAGACATGAGAAAATACTTGTGCCCTGTGTAGAAAGAGCACTTCCTATTGATGTGACAGGCAGGTACCATTGCAGCTCTTCCTCCCTGTACCCTCTCTGTGCATTACAGGCATTCAAAGCAGGAACATCCTACTGATAATGAGTGTCTCATTTACCTTTCTCATTGCTGAGAAAAATATACAACACCCGAAGTTAAAGGGGAAAGGTTTATTTAGCTCACAGTTAGAGGTTTCAGTCCATAATCGGCTGGCTCCAAGGCAGGATGGCATGGCAGGGGGGCATCACACAGGAGAAGCAGTCTGTGGCAAGCAGAAGACAGCAAAAACAACCAAGTAAGGGACCTCAACAGCATCTTTCTGCCCCTTTTATGTTATCCAGACTACCTAGGGCGGGTAGCACTCACACCCTTAATCCCAGTGCTCTTGAGCCCAGCATTGCACCATGAATACTAGAGTCACACATGCTAGATCTAACTGCCTCTGAGCAAGCCCCATCTGTGACCTCATGAGGCTTTGGAGGAACATCTAGAGAAGCCAGAACAATGGAGAAGAGCGCTTACAGTGTGACTCTTTCTTTCCCCCCAACCTAAGAATCAAATTCTTTAACCCCATTCTGCAGGAGTTTAGGATGACTGCATTTTCATCAGCTTGAATAACTCAATCTGATTGCCATCTCTGCCCAACCTTCAAAAGCCAGAATTCAGAAGCTGTGTCATTTGTAGTAACCTGCATAGATGTAGAGAACATCACATTACGTGAAATAAATTAGGCATAGGAAGACAGATACTGCATGTTATCTTTTGCACACAGAAAATAAAATGTAGGTTCTGTAGAAGCAGACCACAGAGCAGTGGCTCCCAGGGCCTGGGAAGGGGACAGCAATGACCATGGAGAGAGCCTGGACAGAGCACAGGAGGGACACATAACTTCTAGAGTTCTACAGCATACTAGGATGACCATGGCTGGCAACTAGCTGAATATTTTGAAATAGCTGGTGCAGAGGATTTTGAATGGCCCCATGGAAAGCAATGCTCTATAACCGAGAGGATACGTGTGCTAGTTCCCTGATCCAATCATTATGTATCATGCACATGTGTCCAAATGTCACCCTGTACCCCATAAATATGTATAATTACTATGAGACACTTTAAAATATTGAAGAAGAAAGAATTCAGAGGAAATCGTTTAGGAGGTAGGCACAGAGATCTCTGATCCTCTTACTTGAACATGATGGGCCTCATAAATCAATATGGACACATAAGTACATGTTTGGAAGATGTCCTATAGATCATTACCCATTCTTTCTTTTAAAAAATTTTACTTTCAGGTGGCAAGGAGATGGGGAAAGAGGAAAAACAAGCCCAAGATGAATTACGAGAAACTGAGCCGTGGTCTACGCTACTATTATGACAAAAACATCATCCACAAGACAGCGGGAAAGCGCTACGTGTACCGCTTTGTGTGTGACCTGCAGAGCCTGCTGGGCTACACCCCCGAGGAGCTGCATGCCATGTTGGATGTCAAGCCGGATGCTGATGAGTGACGGACGTGGAAGGGCTGGGGCTACCTTCTGAGACCTGGGAGAGGACAACTGTGTTGGTCGGACTCTTGATTTTTAATTGTTATTCTATTTTTTATTTTCCAGAACTCATTTTTTACATTCAGGGGTGGGAGCTAAGGGAGCTGCAGCTGTGATCCATTTTGCATGGTTGAAAGGAAAAGCCAGGACTTTGCGGGGCGGGGTGGCCGGAAGGTCTTCAGCAGGTTTTCAGGAGAGAAAAAGGTCTTAGAAGCTTGAAGGATCTGGTTTCAGGAAGGAGGTGACTGACGCGTCCAATCACTTTGTAAAATCGTCAAGCGCATCTTGAGTTATGGACCCGTTCACAAGAGAAATTGTTACATCAAGAATCCAAGACTGGTGAAAGTCATTTCATTTGCTGTTGTTTTTAAATCTGGGCGGGAACAAGGAGGAGGGTGGGATAAGAACATTTTCTTTGGAGGACAAATTAAAAAACCAAGGATTATTTACCTTTCACTCTGCTTTTTTGAAAAAAACAAAACAAAACAAAACAAAATGGACTTTCATGGAAAGGGGTCCAAACTGTTTTTGTGTTAAAATTTATTTCATGAAATTTTGTGCCAGTATTTTTTTTTCTCAAAAAAAAAATTGTCTGAAGCTCTAAGGTGGTCTCAGTATTGCAGTGTCATGCAAGTTTGTTCTTATTTGCTGGCTGAGGATTTTGTCACAGTGAAAGAAAACTGTTTATATAGACCCCATGGGAAAAGCAAAGCTCAGCCACTGAGATCAGGGATCCCAAATTTATGTGACTTGTATATGAAGGAAATATGAATGCTGGTTTGGGCACAGGGGAACTGTGTGTGTGTGCATTTCCTTTATAATTTTTAAGATATTGCCACAGCCTTTTACTTACTTGTCCTTTATGGTTTCTTGGGGTTAGACTTGATGTTGAGCTATGAAACATTAAGTCTTTGAACTGAATGTATTTTGCAGCCCTGGGTTTGGACTATAGTCAACGTACAAGCACTGCTGGAGTCATGGAAAGGAAATTGAAGGAGGAAGATTCACTTGGTTCTTGATAATTTTCTACCTGCAGCATAGATGACTTGGAATTAGAGCTGTGTGCATGGGCATTACCCCCTCAGGTGTTAAGAAGCAGATCCTGGATGCGCGTTGCTCCAAACTGATACTCTACAGCTGCTTCTTTCTGTCTCATTCTTCCAGTACCCCACATGTACTGCCCCCTCCCCAATATTCAGTGGAGAGAAACAAACACAACAGATAGTTGACTGAAAGAGTGACTTCAAACACCAAGGAACTGAAGAATGTATATTTGCTGGGTTTTGGAAGCCACAAATATTAAGGGAGCGTTTCAGTACAGTGTGACTTGGCTGATTCGGTAAGAGATGTGCAGGGCTTTCCTTTGAAGAACTGGCGCTAGTTGGGTAGGATGTCAGGTGAGATTTGCATGCAGAGGAGGTAGCACAGGTGATGCTGTGTCTTGTGCTTGGATCTGCTGCGCTGGCCGAGGGTGAGTGAAGGTTAACTGGGGGAGGGAGGAATGGCTTGAAGGCAGGAAAAACAAGGAAAGGAGCTTGAGTGAATAGAAGAAGGTGGTCCGTGAGATTGGGGTGCATTTTTAGCTTCCCTCCAATTTAAATACAATCAAGAAAGGCGGTTATCTTTCTGCTGGTCAAGAGATGAATCTGAACATGATGTTTGGGGACCAACCCCAGTATCTAGGTAGTGAGGTCATGTGCCTGCTGTCTTTAGAATCTCTCCCACTGTGGACATGGTCAGTTAGGAAGACAGCAAGGGGCTGCCACGAGAGAGGGAGAGCGGTGAAGCTGGGCTCCGCAGGGGCAGCTCTCGGGGGATGTAGCTAAGAAACTGGAAGTGCTAACCACCTTCTAGCATATCTTCCTGACAGGCTGCCGACTCACAGATCCCTTCGCAGGCCCTGGATTAGCAGGAAGTTGGTCTACAAGTCACACAGACCAATGGGCACATACACACAGCAAGCAGAGGCAGAGAGCTCCCAGCTGTGTATCTTGATCTCATAGGTGCAGGTGCCTTAATGAAGCTCTCCCAGTATTTTAGGAGCTGCTCAGGGAGTGCTAGGTGGAACCGTTTGGATGACATTGTTTCCTCTTAGGTTATGTGATCTTTGTTGGGCACTGGCAAAAGGGGTGTGTGTGTGTGTATGGGTGTGTGTCTGCGTGCGTGTGTGTGGTGTTTGCAGCGATGCACAACTGCAGCTGAAATAATACCTGAACTTTCTACTCAAGTCTTTTCCCGTGTCAGGGATAGGTGAGAGCAGAACCGGGGCCAGGTGGCGGTCACTGCTTACTGGAGTCATCAGCATTTCCTGTGCAGTGTGTGCTGAAAACGCCCTTCTCTGAGTCCGTCCCATCCCTGCCTTCCCTGTAGCGGATAAGATGTGAGCAAGTGCCTCCTTTATGCTCCTCAGCCTGCCTTTTGCTGAGATGCTCTTTCTCGCTATGTCCACCAATTTCAGGATTTGTAGCTAGTGTAGCTAGTGTACAGACAGCTTTGTCCATCTGGCCATACGCTTTTTGCTCGTTTGTCCAAAGGCCAGAGACCATCCCAGGAAGAGTGGTGGGTGGTTTATACACTGGAAATGTCGCAGCCTTGTTGCAGTTATGCTTTTTAAAAACACATGTTAACTTCAGAGGAAGGATGGGCGGATCAGGTCTAGCTGGGTGAAACCCTCATTTTCCTGGAGATGCCTTAATCTACGTGGGTTTTGGCTTTCAGGCCCAGAGTCCCTTGGTTCCCTTCTGCATTCAGGGGAGGAACTTCCTGCACAGAACCTGATGGTGTGGCCGTGGGGATTGGTGGTGGTATTCCAAGATCAGATGTGCCCTTCCTCACTTTAGACCTGAGCACTCTGGGTTTTAGAGCATTAACCTGCCTAACCTTCGTGGGGAAAATATGTTTTCTCTCTTTGAGTCATGCTGTGCATGCCGC
The DNA here is from genome assembly GCA_004027455.1 of Hydrochoerus hydrochaeris. NCBI lineage: Eukaryota > Metazoa > Chordata > Mammalia > Rodentia > Hydrochaeridae > Hydrochoerus > Hydrochoerus hydrochaeris. The sequence goes on along the minus strand of PVLA01005160.1, from coordinate 67,015 downwards.
TTTCTCTGTTGGGGTCTATATAAATTTGTTGAACTTTTACCTACATTCCAAAGAAGTGTCAAGGAACCACAAATATATGTATACATATACATATATGACATATATATATATATATATATATTAAAATGAAATTATCTCTATCAGGAACACTGCCTCAGTTATTGAACTTTTTTTTAAGAATACCTTTTTTTTAAAAGCTGAGAAGTATTGGAGTGAAAAAGATGTTATATTGTGTTTGACTATTTTCCAACTTGTATTTTCATATAATTTATATTTTTTAAAAGCTGAAAATTTTAAAGTGAGATAACAAAGGAAAAGCAGGTGCTTTTTAAAAAATCAGAACTGAGGTAGCTTAGAGATATAGTGATGTAAGTGTCTATGTGTTTTTTTTTTTTAAATGCAAAAAAAATTTTTCTTACCAGGGAGTTTTTGTTTGTTTATTTTAGTAGCTGATGCTGGCACATCATTTTGCTGGAGAGTTTTTTATATACTGTAGCCTGATTTCATATTGTATTTTAAACTGTGTGAAATTAAAGATGAAGAAATTCATTCATAATGATGTGGCGTTGGCTTGATTCTTTCCTGGCGGGATTATATAGAGCAGCAGGACAAATTCACCAACCGGAAACAAGTCCCAGAAAAAGTAATTCATTCTGTCTGACCCCTCCTCTCAGGAGTGCTTTACATAAAGAATTTTTATTAATGAGAGGAACCATAATAGGATTATGAGGAAGTAATCTTAACATCTCAGTTACTGAATGACTTGGATTCACCCTTTGTAAAAGGTCCCTGGCTTTGACATACAATATTTGTTCATGTCAGAAAGACGGTGTGTCATGTGAAGAACATTTTTAGTGATTCAACAGGTACAGGAACACACCCTGATACTAATACAGATGCTGTACACAAGAAGCAGTATTTTTATTTCTTCTGGCAATAATTTTATGGCTTTCTATTCATACCTGGGGCCCCAACTCTTTCATTGGGACCAAAACTTGGGAATGATACTATCTGTCAGGACTCCCAGCAATCGTGACTTAAATAAAACACCTATTTATAAGTGCTTTGGAGAGGAGTGCTTAGGAATGCATTCTGCATGGTGCTTTTTCCTTGTTGTTGAAACTGTAGAAGGTGGATGTTTTTAATTAACACCAACGTTTGCAGCATGAAGCCCAACTTGCAGCTTGAAAGAGAATTTTTGCTGAGTTGTTCACAAAGACAGCTCTGTTTTGGGAAATGTTTCTTCAAGCCCGGGACTTGAGGTTACTGAGCACTCGTTGAGCGTGGACTGTGTGGTCTGGTGGTGAAGTGGCCCAAGTGGACGTGAGGAAGGCGCTGGGCCTTGAATCTCAGGATAGCTGCCACCGCTCACTCGAGGACTTTTGGGAAACAGTTTGAGGCCTTAGCCGTTTTAATTTTCAGCTGCAAACCTGAGCAAAGTTGTAAGTTCTGAGCGCTTTACCCCCTGAATAAACAGTTCACAGAGAACAGATTTGCGGCTCAGTGAAGGTTTTGGTCAGAGAGCTTTCCTTCACTGCCTGCTCGGGATCAGGCACCACAATGACTGATTTCATGTTGACCAGGGAGAAAGACAGAAGCTGTATGTGAGTGGAATCAACTTGGACCTTTGTCTCTAACTTCCAGAGAGTTCTGTTGGAGAACTCTGCAACTGGGCGTTGGTGGCCCCTTAGGGCTATAGCTGAGACCCTCATATGCAAACTGGTAGAGGACCTGGGGGGACAAGCATCATGAGTAGCAACTGCAGGGTTTGGGAGGATGGGGGAGGGTGGGAATAGAAGGAAATGCCAGGGAAAGAGGAGTTATGCAAAAAAGAGGTGGTGCACAACAGTATAGGCACATATGCTTTCTGAAGGTCGAGTATGAGAAAGCAGAGTGTAATCTGGCTCTCCTATGCCAAGCCTTTGGAATAAGCTATAAAACTAAACTTACCACCCACTAGAGCAATAGAGCCATGTTAGGTCCATTTGCTGTTGCTATTACAAAATACCTGAGGCTAGGTGACATATTAAAAAGAAGGGTTTTTTTTTTCTAAAATTTATAATTTTGGAGACAAAAGTCCAAGATTGATGAGAGACAGCAATGAGCCCTGCTTGGTAGTGACATCATAGCAAGAGCACATGTGGTGAGACAAGAAGTCAGAGGGACCAACAGCTAGGTTTGCTCTTTTTATAACAGCTCAATCTAGTGAGATCTAACTCGTATTTTGAGACCAAAATTAATCTCTTCAGGGAGTGATGTGCTCATGACCCAATCACCTTCCCCTGGGCCGCACCTCTTAAAGATTCCACCACTTAACACCAGCACTCTGCTGACCCCGCTTCCTGTGTACGAAGCTTCGAGGCACATGTTCAACTATATCCAAACTACAGCAAGGGGTTTCCAGGACAGTGAACTTTAACTGCTTTAACTTACCTGGAAGAAGACGGGCATGCGTGCTGATAAAATTCAGGTGCAGATGTAAATGAGGTGACACACAGATTGACTGCATGACGTAGAGACACTCAGGGTTCATTCAGCCCAGACGAGCAATGTGTGCAGTAGGGTAATGGGAGGGTCTTTGAATTCTGCCATGGGCACTGAGTGAGCCAAACCCTCCGGATGGGCACAAGGCTCCTCTTGCATCTCTAACATGCCAGACCTCCCCCGCCCCTGCCAGTTACAATCCTGCCTTTTTCCCGAGGAATTTGAGTTCGTGAGCCCCAGGTTGATATCTGTGCATAGCCCATGTTTACTTGGCGTGCATCTCAATTCTAGAACCTACACTAGGAAAGAGTACAGGAGGCCACTGGGGTCATCAGAGGACCATCTGACTTCTAAGGCCTTGTTCTTTCCATGACGCCACACTGCAGGGGCACAAACTCAGAGGCTCTCCTTTGCCCATGCAGGCAGACTGTTCATCATCCACAGGAGCTACAGGCCTGGACACTAAGGGCACAGGACCAGCACCAAGTCTTCATTCTGAGGTGCTTTTCCACTTCTGAAATCTTTTCTGACCTCCTCTTCTCCCAGGGACTATTCTAAAGGTCATGGCAGGGTTCCAGGTGTACAGAGACTTTTTGCAAGCTCAGACAGAGAGAACCTTCATCCACCTTGGAGCAGGCACAAGGAGTGGCCTCAGTCATTCGATGGGCACACCGTGCTAGCTTGGAACGTGGTGGTTTGGTATTCTGGGATCCCCCCATGCTGTGAGAATTCTCATCTGAGAACAATGTGTAACAGAAGAGAAAAGCACTTTCCTGGTACCTTTTGTAACAAGCATAGGTGAAAGATGTCTGACTAAACAAGGTGTTGACTAATGAAGGTGAAAAATTTAAAAGGTTTGAAGTTGGGAATTTAGAACTTTAAGTTTGGGGATAAGGTGGAGCCAGCCATGGTCAGTGCCATTTCCTGTTTTAGTCAATGTCCTCTTCCCTTTCCCCTTTTTCATTTTCCTGGCAAATGCATACGTGTGTCCTTGGAAAGGCAGTTTTACTCAACTCCCTGGAAAATCTGAATGTGCTCATTTCCAAAGTAGTAACAATGGTGATCAAACACAGCACACTAGGAAACGGGCAATGCGCAGGCCTTGTGAAGGGCCCCACGCCTGTTAGAATTACAGTCCTATCTCTAGCCTCCTGTTCCCACCATTCAGGCTCTGCTCCTGTCTCAGCCACCACATTTGCACAGAGCTTTGATGTCAGGTCAGCTCTGGTCGCTCTGTGCAATGCAAAGTAGAGGAGCAAGGGTATTTTTAGCAGCCACTTATGGGAATTACTACAGATCAAGAGATAGCCACTCTCTTCTCTCAGTCCTCCACACTATCAGCCTGAGCCACTAGTTCTGACAGTCACAGGTCGTATTTAACTTTTGTAGAGGCACACCTGAGACCTCAGCTCGCTGTCTTCTTACACTCTCTTAAGATCTGTCCCAGAAGTATGGTAAGAGTCTGGAGGTACCCAATGGAGTGGCAATAGTCTTCATGATCTTGGAATAATAATTCTTAGCTTTGGCCTTACATTGCTTTCTTGAGGCACAAATATTCCAAACTTTAAGAGAGAAAGGACGTGGGGCTCCCAAGCAGCTTTGTGGATTAAGTGGCGTTCGTGAGAATTGGTTAATTTCACAAATATCAAGGGAAGGCACTAACATTTCAACACTAACAGTGATTGAGCAGAGGACCTTCTCTCTGTGCATCTACTCAGGTAGGTTGATTTTATTCTGCTTGTCCTTAGAAGAAGAAATTACAGGTTCAGTGTAGCCAGCATACCTTTAATTTGGGATGCTTGTACCCATTAAGGAAAGGTAAGGACGACAGTAGGAACAATGACTAGTGTGACTACTGTTTAGGGGTAGTGGATATGTAATTCAGGTATCTGTTTTCTCTGTGATCACATTTTCTGTGCATTTGAGCCCAAGGGATTGTAAGATGTTCTCTTAAACAACTGATTATGAGTACCTGAAGGTTATGAATGTGGCAGAGAAGGGCTGGGAGGCTCTATCAGCTCTAGGCATGGGGCTTCTTGGTTAGGTGCAAGGAGAGGTCCAGGTCTGTGAGCTACACTGTGGTGGCACATGTGAACTGCTCTAGAACCCATGTGTGCAGCTTCTGCAAGGTTCCTGACCTTACATCACAAATATCCCTCTCTCTGCTTCCACAAACGGCAACTCCAAGCCTGAAGTCTGCCCAACAGAGACTGGATTAAAACCCAGGGGAACCACCTATCCCGGGGAGTCTGTGGTAGTTCAGTGTCATCCACTGTCTGGGCATGACGACCCAAAGTAATTTCTTTCACTTCCATGATACTTTCTTTGTATGGCTTCTTTGGCGAGCCCAGTAATGGCCCAGAAGATCAGGGAAAGACCAAGTGTCAGAATTCCAAAACTCCACACTGTCGAGCCAAAAGGACCTTAAGGAAGATCTAGTTCAATCTCTTCTGTAAACCTGAGCTCCAGAGAAGCCAAAAACTTGCCGAATATCATCCCATTAGGAGCAGAATTCAACACTATTCCCATCTCACGCCGTGTACCACATCTCATCCAAGCCGTAGACCAGTGGTGGTGAACTTACGGCACTCAGGCCACAGTGGGCTGTTGTATATTTGAAGGCTCCAGAGAGTTGACCATCACCACACAGCTGACACAGCCTGGCTCAGAGCTGAGCCCAGATGAGTTAGCATTCATCATGATAATTACTTCCATTGGCTAAAGTGGACCCAGGATGCTCTAGATGTTGGGGTTTGGCTTGGGAACAGGAGACTGAAAAAGGTGGGTCCATAGGTGGTGGGAGGTCTCACATCTTTTAGTTTATAGAAACTGAAAATGCAGCATTTTGGGGATCCCAGTGCACAGGGCTGTTGGACATGATGGTTAGAAGGCACCCTATGTAATGATGTCACCCCACAGATTTATTCAGATGGATAACCGGTACTCGTAGAGCATGTACTACGCAGTTGGCACTGAATTCTGTACTTCCTTAGGGAATCCATAAGGAAGAGGGTACACAATGTTTTTCCTTCAGTCTGCTTTTGATACATTAAGGGTTATGGACAAACAAAAGAAGAATTCTCATCTGTTGAGATAACATCGTGGTTTGACACTAGGAGAAAACTAGCTCTACAGAATTTATAGCCTACAGGTGGAAGAGGTGCAGCAAGCAAGAGGGCCGGAGCTGAGGCCTAGAGATGAGCCAGGGTGTGGATTGAGAGAGAAGCTGGAAATTTCATGGACAGAGCACAGACCACCAAGGAGCAGGGGTGGGAAGCGGATGGTCCAGGCCCTGGAGGGTAGGTGAAGAGTGAGGTGAATCTTCCTGCAGGCAGAGTCAAGCAATTTGGCTTGTGCTTTTTTTTTTTTTTTTTTTTAATTTTTTAATTTTTGAGACAGGATCTCACTGTGTAATCCGAGCTGGTCTTGAACTCACTGTGTAATCCGGGCTGGTCCTGAACCCATGGCACTCCTCCTGCCTTAGCCTACCAAGTGCTGGGGTTACAGGCGTGTGTCACCAACCTGACCTGTGCTTTGAGCAGTCATTCTGACCACAGAAAAGGGCTGTAGAGCTGCAGGCGGGCGATCCGCTGGGAAACTTTCATTTGCTCTGAAGAGACGCCGGCAAGAAAACGTCTTGGGCACCTCAGAAAGGTGCTTAGGGTGTAGAATCTCCGGCAATGGATAGACAGTTAGAGTGGATGTGGAGGGCTTGGTGCTTGGACCCTGAAGCAGGTGACATGCAAAAATGATAATGACAGTCCCTGTCTTTGGTCACAGTGTCACCACAGCATGCATTTTAGATCTGGAAAGAACTGTGGAGATAAAAGTCCGGTGTGTTCATTGACCGATGAAAAGGTCCCAGGGTAGGAGAGTTTAGGTGACCTGTGTGACATCACACCACAGTAGGACTTCAGTCTACTGACCCCAGGGCCAATTGTGTACCTAACGAGCGCTGGAGAGTTGCTTCTCTAAATGCAACCAAGGAACCTTTTCTCTCTCTCTCTTCCTGCTTCCCACTTCCGTCCTTCCTCACTTCCTTCTTTCTCTCCCCCTTTCCAGGGATGATGAGATCTCTACAGCTTCCAAAAGGAAGGGCCGGTCCTCCCTGCACGAGTGGCTTTATCAGGGTGCGCAACTCTCCCAGCAGCCCTGGGTGATCTGTTTCTACCCCAAACTGTAACCGGAAGAAAAACAGAAGATGTCCATTTTTCTGCTAAAGGTGCTGCTCCTTGGAGCTTCTCCGAGAAAGGCTGGGTCCAATTGCCAGGTGGACCCTGAGTTTTAGTCCCAGAATCCTATGTGCGGCATAGGGAAGAGCAAGCATCTCCTTGACCAATGCTATTTTATCTTCCAACCCCAGCTGAGAATTTCTTGCCATCTTTGTGTTGTGGTCTCACGCCCCTCTCATTACTCACTGTCTTGAGTGTCTTCTTTTTGTGTCTCATGTCTTGCATTCCTAGAGAGGACATTTGACAATTCAAAGAAAAAAGGCAGTCGCATTTAAGAGCGTGAATTTGAAGTGAACTGAACTTGAACTGAAGCTGGACTGTATGATTTTAGATTCTAGCCCTATGTTTTGTGAACTGTGACCCTGGTCAAATTACTTACCTCCTTTGTGCCTCAGTTTTTCCATCTGTGAAGTGGGGACGAGAATATCACCCTCATGGGATTGATGTGATGATTTCCAACTAATCTGTGTTCATGCTGGACATGTGATGAGTGCTATCTATGTAGGAGTAAGTGGGAGCCCTCAGTGACCCCAAACCTTTTAAAGATGAATACCCAAACAACCCACTTATCACAAAGTGCGAACACTGCCATTAAACCTGAATACTGGGGTTTTAGTTTAGAAAAAAAAAAACTCACATAATAACATCGTTTGTTTTAAAAGATAAACAACTCACAGGCCCTAGGTTCGTCACACTGGTACATGTGAACCGTAGCTTAAGAAAATCTTCTTTCCCCTTCTTGGAGAGCTGTGCTTTCCTGGACTTGTCAGACAAAGAAGAGGCCTCAGGGCGAGGGCTCTCATGGGCCTGTCTGGAGAGCTCGGAGCATGTGTCCCCACCCCGCCAGCCCCTGCACCGAACTGGTGCCAAGGCCTCCCTGGCTGCTCCTGCAGCCGCAGGTGGTCAGGGCGGCTGGCTCTCCGCGGAAAAACGAGGGTGGCTCCACCAGCTCCAGGACTCAGCATTTTCCACTCCTCCTCGCCCTGTTTGTTTTCCCCTCCGGGCTCCCCACACCAAGCTGGGACTGCTGAATGACGTCCAACAGCAACGTGGGGCTGCCCGGAGTCCGCGCCCACCACGAGGCCTGAGCCCTCCCGCCTCCTCGCTGGCAGCAGAAGGAAGGGCCTGGCTGGCCCTGGCCGGAGCAAAGCTCGCACACAAAGTGCCATTGTGCAGGCCTGGTCTGTGGGAGACAAATGAAAGGGATTTCAAAATCAACGGCAGGATATTTTTATCCATGGAAGGGATGAAATGCTTTTATTTTCCATCTTGGAAAACAAACCTTAACTGCACAGCGTGTTTTCACTGAGGCTTGTGTTTAAGAACTGAGGCTTCGGAGAGACCTGGATTACAGGGGCTGAAACCTGGAGCCTTGGGCTGCTGCAGGCCGAGCTGTCATCTGGGTTCCTGCAGTGTTCCAGAGTGGGAACTGTCCTACTCCCCGCAAACGCCACTGACACCCCAGGTCTCCACTGGTCTGCTTTCGTCTTTCAGCCCCGAGCCCCCATCTCAGAGCAGGTCCCCCTCCAAAATGTCCTTCCTGCAGGCCCAGGGTCTCCAAGGTGGAAGGGCCCCTTCCAGGGATTATATCACGAAGTGACGGATAAGGCAGGAAGCCGTTGGAACCTGCGTTCATACTGATTTTTAATGTACGAAGGGAAAAGGTGTTTTATTTACTTACACTGAATGTTTCTCAACCCTGGTGTCCACAGCCAGACTTGCTGAGGTCAGTCTGCTCAAACGCAAAGCCCTGTGTAGGAATCACACATGCCCGATTTCTCTTCAACATTCATAGTGTTTTAAGATCTACGTATGCACCATGCATAGATTTATAAGAAGCCAGATTGTGTAATTACAACCTTATAACCTTCACGAAGTGGGTAAGCAGTTTAAAATGTTTCCTATGAGGAAACCGCAGACTGTAGGCACTAGAACTTGAAAACAAACAAAATGTTGCGTTACTTTTTCTGTTCGCTGAAACAAATTATTCACCAACTATGTATTGCAGTTAAATCAACAGTGATTTAATTAGATCAGACAAGATTTGGTCGAAACATTTGCTACATTTTTCAGAACTCTACTGAGCATAGATTTACATTCATGGTCAGTAAGGGTGGTCAGTGCTACCAGGTACTGGTGAGTAGATGAAATTCATAAATAAATAATTATACATGTACTGAAGCAGCTTTTCAAGATATTCCCTGACTGAAGCAAAATGTCAGAAACGTGTTGAGACTTCTTGCTGAGGGCCAGCAAGGTGTCTCCTTGTGGTAAGCAAAGCCCAACATGGACAGTCCAAAAAAATCAGAGCTTGTATTTTACCTCTACCAGTTAAATCAAGTTTAAATATTCAGTGTAGCATGTGGCTGTGGGAAAACTTGTAGCTTGTCTAAGCCTTGGTTTCCTCAAAATTACAATAAGGACAATGTGAACCTCACAGGTCTGCTTTGACCAAGATCACACTTTGCTCTACAGTCCCAAGTAGTGTTTTGCTCTTACTATTTTCACTTTGCTTCTGCTAGGAAGCTGGAGACAAGCAGGCTGGGGATGGAGTCTGTGCTACAGAGACCCCCTGAGGACCTCCAGAGAGCACTCCCTCCTAGAGGAGCCTGTGCTTTACCACACACCACTGGTGGGGTGCTCTTTGCTCCAGGAAGAGAGGTCTGGTGAAGTGTGTGTGTGTTTAAAAACCACTCTGGCCAGGCCTTCCTGGTGACTTCCTAGCCAGTGTCAGTCAGAGATTCTCTGTTGGTTTCAGTTCATTTCCCAGCAGACAGCTTTTGCTTTAGAAGGTATCACAGAGTAGCAATTAGCCCCCCACGACGCAGCTCAGCCAAAGACCTCAGAGGTGGATCAGTTATGGAAACTAAGAGGTCCCCGCTGAGCCTGGAGCTGGCTTTGGCAGAGCATTTGGCACTGCCAAGTTGTGCTGTAAAAACAGAAAAAAACGGTGTGTGGGGAAGAATGGGGGTCTAGGGCATCTGTGTTTTCTTGGTTCTCATTCGGCTCATGATGCAAGATGAAGGATAGCAACCCCTTCTGAAGGGGCAGGCCCCAGTCTTCCTCCCTGCCACCTCTCATTCACGTTGTTCAGGCTATGATTTACATTGTCTGATAGAAGTCATATGCTAGCTTTGCCACACACAGGCCAGTGGCTACGTGGGGGCAGGTGGGGGCCCTTTATCCTTCAGACCCTCCAATTCCAAACAGAGCTTTAGGCTTAAGTCTTAGTGCTTTGCTTGCAGGTGGCCCTGGGGGAGCTTTGTGGGAGTCAGAGACCCCCTTCCAAACTAGGCGACCAACGAACGTTTCGGTCAGCAGCCTACACTGGGAGATGCCAGGGAAAATGAAAGGGCCTGCTGAGGTCGTGGATACTGAAGAAAATCTCTTCACAAAGAAGCTGTCTCCAGCAAGGGCTCTGGAGTGAGCTGGGAAGGCTCGAGGTCTGACACAGGGCAGCTGTTCTGGCCATTGCAACTCTGGTGACCTAACTGGTGTTCTCCCCACTACCCACTCCGGATAGGTGACCAGCTGGGAGTGGGGCTCACCTGTGCTGGAGAGGCTGAACCAGGGAGCACCCTTGTTCTTGCCATGGACCGCCTTGATCTTTGGCTTTGAGGTGCTATTCCTTCCAGGGGCAAAGTAGCCCCTGTTTTATAGCCTCCCCTGTGTTCCACGGAAGGCACTCATTTCTTCCCTCTCCCACCAGCTGCCACAGAGGTCCTAGATCTTCTGGGTTTTATGAGAACCACCCGCTTCTTTCCTTGTTTCTGGTCAGACTTTCCTGAGTTTTGGATTAACTACTTGATTTTTGACCCTGACACTGGAGCCCTTCAGTTTGCTGTTTCGGGAGTGAACTCTGGGAGTCCAGCCTGGCAGTTCTGATGCTTGTGAGCAGTTGGTTATTTCTGGGGTTGTTTCACCCTGTCAGGCATTCCTTACTACTCTGAACTGCAAAACTCCATCCCCGAGGACTTAATTCTCTCTTTAGGATCAAGACGAGGACTCTAGAAGCAGGAAGACCTAAGGTTAAGCTGGGAACCTCTGGTAGATAGCAACCTGCCTGCCACCATTTTCTCTTTGGCCAAGACGAGACTTACTTTATAGAACTGTCATACTGTTCAAAGAGAATAAGGGAATCAAGTGAGTTTTCAAAAGACCCAGTGCATGGCAAATGTCCAATATTAGTATCGGTTTCTTTTCCTTCATACGACCTCGAAGAAAATAGTCCCCCTCCAAAATCGTTTCATTACCTATTAGTGGTGTGCATTCTTAAAAGGTGAATGCGTACAGTGAAAATTCAGTGAAAACTCATTGCAGTTTGGATCTTCAGTGTCCCCCAGGGGCTCCTGTGGTAAGGCCTGGTGTCCAGTGTGTTGCTATAGGAAGCAGTGGACACCTTTAAGAAGCAAGGCCTAGAGGAGGCTTCTAGGTCATGGAAGTCACCCTCCAAAGGGACTATGGAACCCTGGACTCTCTTTAGCTTTTTAACTCTGATTCATTGGCTTTTCTCCATCATGTTTTCCATCCTGATATGATTACCACCCTCTTTCCCTGTAAACAGGACTATAGGGTATCTACATAACTCCCAAGCCTGGGCTCAAACCTGTGACATTGTGAGTCAAGATAAACCTGTTCTCTTTATAAGTTGACTGACTGAACTGTTTGTTGTAGTGACAGAAGGCTGGCTAGTCCAATACTGGAAGGTATTCAGAAAATAACAAAAATCAATCGGTAATCTTTACTCTACAATTTTTGGTATAAATCTCTCTCACTCTCTCTCTTTATATATCAATCTTGATTTTTTTTTTTTGTGAGACCCTGTCTCAGGCTGGACTTGAACTCACTATGTAGCCTAGGCTGGCCTCAAATTTACAGGAATCCTCCTGCCTCAGCCTCCCTAGTGCTGGGATTCTACATGTGTGCTACCAGGTCTGGCTTATGATTTAAAAAAAATCCAGATTAAAATTTATATACTGTAGCATGCACATATTTTGCTCAGTTTAATGAGATTTTTAAGACTGTATTTATATAAAGAATCTGTAGAAAGTTCTTGTATCCATAACCTATAGTCACTCACTATTCTAATTTCTCTTATCAAAGGTTAGTTTTGCCTGTTCTTGGGCTGCATAATTCATGGACCATTAGGTTAAAGTACTGAAAGGCTTTGCATCAGTAGTAGAGCAAAATTAGCCCTAAACTAAATGCTGTTTTATTCTTGCCTTATTCAAGACTCAAAGGGTCAAACTATGTCCAAGTAACTCAGCTCAGGAATATTTTTAGGATGCAAAATGTCCATCAAACTTGTGTTGTCTGGCACCAGTAAAGAATTACCAGGCACAGAAAAGAAGCAGGAAAATAAGGCCCATGTTGAGGAAAAGACCCAGCTGAAAATTTCCAAGAAATGAAACAGATGCTAGAATAAGCACACAAGGATATTAAAAGTGAGTAGTAATTTCACATGTTCGAGAAATTAGAAAAAGGCTGGACAGACCAAATGGTAGAGATGTGAAAATATAACAAAAACCCAAATAAAGATTCTAGCAATGAGAGCCACAGCATGAACTGAAACAGAGACTGGGTGGGATTTACGGCAGATTCAAAACTGCTGAAAAAAATTAATGAACTTGAAGTTTCAGCAATACAAGTCACCCCAAAATAAAGTATAAATGGAAGAAATGCTAAAAAAATGAGCATATTACTTGTGGGACAATTTTGGGTGTCCTAATATGAACATTGTGGGAGTTTATTTTTTATTTTAAAGAGGGTAAAATTAAACACAACAAAGCAGAACAAAACAGAACACAAAAAAGCAATATAAGAGACATAAATTTCAAAGCAAGACCATCAGAGATCTTCACTATCTATCATACTGTCTCTTCTTTCATCCAAATATTTGTCCACATCTTTACATACGGAGGATTCACATGAAATAACATAGTGTAGAACTGATTTGAACAGGATGAGAAAGGCATTTTAGGTCTACATTATTGGAGTCTTGATAAGATAAAAACAGAAAAAAAAATACATGCAGAATGATTAATGGATAAAACTATTCCAGATTTGACTCACACACTATAAGCTCACAAACCCAAGAAGCAGAAGCTAAATAACCTTCAAGAAACATGAAAAGAAGAATGGTAAGGCATACCACACTCACACTGCTTAAAGTTAGTGATCAAAGGCTTTTAAACCAACCATCCAAGAGGACTCATTACATAGGATCAGAATTTAACTCTAGGGCTTTCTATATAGGTAGAAATAAAGTGTCTGACAACAGTGGTAAAAAATTCAGGAGACAGAAAATAGAAGTGGATTGTAAAAAATCATTATGTACAGGAAGAGGTATAATATTACTTACAGCTATCGGTGAGGACCTAAGGACACATTTGATGACCCCTAGGTCAACCATTAAAACAGTCTTACAAAGGGTATAAGAAAAATATTCCAAATATGTAATTAACAAAGGCAACAGAAGAAGAAGGCCTAGAATCACAGAACTCAGTTTCTACCTTAAGAAATTAGAAGAAAATAAAACCCAAAGAAAGCAAATAAAATATATAAAAAGATCAGAACTAAAATGGGTAAGCTAAAAAAACAAAAAAGCCAGAGGAAATTAATGAAATCAAGAGCCTCTTCTCTGAGATCATTAAAATGGTCTTCTAGCTGGACTTCTTGGGGAAAAAAAGAGAAGGTGCGAGTTACCAATATTGAGAATGATAGTGGTAGCATAACTCTCTTTTTAAAATTTTTATTTATTTATTTATTTCGGTACTGGGGATTGAAAATTCATGACCTTGTGCTTGCCAAGCAGGTGCTTGTACCACTGAGTTATATCCCCAGGTCTTATATTTTAAAATGAAAAAAAAAAAAAATAAAAGCAATGATACAGAATTTGAAAACAAACTAACAGGAGATTAACACCGGTTAATGTATTGTGTATTGTATCTTGTTCAGGTTACAGGCTATAGGCATAAAAAATGATCAAGACTCACTTTGAAGATACCAAAATATGAGAGGTAAAATAGCGGGTAGTATATGATTCCATTTATAAACAGTTCTAGAGACAAATAAATTCTTCAGTGCCGAGAGAAAAGTTTCCAGGATACGGATGGAAGGGAGGATGGGTGCCCAAGGGGCACAGAGAGACTTCTGGAGTTGATCTGTGTTATTTTGGTTATGTGAATGGTTTCACGAGTATATACACATAAAAGCTGATCAAATTGTACATTTAACACATGTACAATTTTGTGTACATTTGCTACACTCAACATAGTTTCTTTGTGAAGTTGCCAGTGACTGATTAACTCACTTGGTTGATAGCTGGCGTTAACAAGCCCAGGACCACAAGCTTGAATTATTCATAGTTTCTCTGTTTCCACTAACAACAAAAATGCACCTCTACTTTTAAGGTCACCCACTTAGAATGTACAGCTCAGAGAAACCCATAACCACTACAAGGCAAAAATAATTTCTCAAAGTAAATTGTTTACAGACAGTGAATTTTAGCAGATTCTTGGTTTACAACAGAGAGCACTAATTTTTCTTGTTTAAAAAATGGTTTCTAACTGATTCCACTTGATCCTGAGTTTTGCTAGTCTGGAACAGTGAAGACTTGATTGACAATTAAAAGTAAAAACCTAAGTAATTATCATTTGTACTAGTAAACATGCACATTGGTGTGTCATTTCTGTGCACCTGGTCTTCCTTTTACTTTTTTAAAATAAAATTTAAATAGTTTTGTTGGTTTTACCAATTGGCATGTAGTAAACTTTTAAGTTACACAAATTAAAATGTACAACTTGATAGGGTTTGACATTTTGTATGCTGTGACACTATCACCATATTATAGCTATTAAATATGTCCATAACTCCAAGATTTATTGCAATCTTTGGTAATCAACCTCTTTCACTCCCAAACTTTCCACCCCCATCTCCTGCCCTTAGGTTGTTGATCTATTTTTGTCACTATAGATAAATTTGGATTGTCTATAATTTTTATAAGTAGAATATTATTCTATGTATTATTTTCTTTCATTTAACACCTTTCCTTCAACATAACGATTTTGAGATCAATTTGTATTCTTGAATTTATCAACATTTTGTTCCTTTTTATCCTTGAGCACTCCATGGTGTAGATATACCACAATTTGCTTATCCACATATCAAATGTTGATGTATATTTGGGTTTTTTCCTGCTTTTCACCATTAGAAGTGGGGCCATAACAAACAAAAATTTAAAAAATCTTTTTCCAGGCATACATGTTTATTTCTCTCAAGTAACTACCCAGGAATGAAATGGCTAGGTATTGTGGGAGATGTCTGTTTAACTTTGTGTTTTTACATCAACCTTATTTATTTAGAATAGATTTTAAATTCATAGGAAAGTTGAAAGGTACACTTTTTTCTCAGTTTTCAATAACTTACATTAATATGGTGCATTTTTTCATAATTAGTGAAAGAACACAGACACATTATTATTAACAGAACTCCATAGTCAATTCTGACTTCTTAGATTTTACCCAATGCCCTTCTCGTTTCAGGGTGCTATCCAGAGTCCCTCGCTGCGTAGCTCCTTAGGTCCTCTTAGTGGTGATAATTTCTTGGGCTTTCCTAACTTGTAATGATCGTGCCTATTTTGAGGGGTACTGATCACTTATCTTGTAGAATGTTTCCTGGTTGAGGGTTTTTGTCGTGACTATACTGGGTTGTGTGCTTTTGAGAGGATGTGCTCACCTTTTCAGAAACCTCATTTTCCATGGTAGTTGTACCATGCTGTGCTTTCAGCAGCAGAGTTGGAGAGTTTCAGTTGTTTTGCACCTTGGCCAATATTTGATATGATCAACCATCTTACCACGAAGTGTTCTGATGGGCATGGTGAGATATCATTGAGATTTTAAGTTGCATTCCCTAATGACTGACGATGTTTGGCATTCCTTGCTGTGCTGGCAGAGGCTCATAGAGTGCATAGCTTTTGTGTAGTGTCTTCTGTGGTTTGAATGAGCATCTTCCAAAGGTCCATGTGTTAAAACTTTTGATCGTGAGGTAGCATTTTGGGGAGGTAAGGTAACTTTCAGGGAGTGGGGCATAGTAGGGGGTCCTCAAATTATTGCAGGGACCCTCAGAAGGCCTTGTGAGAGCCTAGTCTCCATCTGTTGTTGCCTCCTGGGTCTTGTGCTCATGCTGCTGCTGTGATGTGTGTCCTCATGGGAGGTTCAGTGCAAGCGGGGTGGCTTAGTCTTAGACTGAAACTTTCAGAACGGTTGGCATGGTGCTTTTCTCTTTATAAATTAATTGCCTCAGTTTTTTCACCATAAGAAGACTGTATGCAGAGCTTTTTCCAGTTACTTACTGTCTTGTCTTATTGAGTTGTAGACCTGGCCAGAGCTCTAATGGATCTTAGAAACAAGTTTCCCCCTACACTCTAGCAATAAAAATTAAACTCAGGGAAAAACAGTAAACTAAACTCAAAGAGAGAGTCATTCTTTTGCCCGTTAGATTTTTAGGCATCTCTATTGAACATTCCACTTTAGAGAAATGCATCAAACCTTTCTTTCTGCCTCATTTCCCACCTGCTACTCTCTCTTTTTGCAGAATTTCTTTAATTCAGGGACTTGTACAACCTCGTGTCTCTGGTCTGAGGTGACTCTTCTTATGTCTGGCTTTTCTGCACAGCGAGGGTTTATTCCTGTGCGGTGGTAATGATGGAGCAATAGTTGTTTTTCTCTGTGTTTAGGAGTCTACTCTTTTCTATCATCTAGCTCAACTGTGATTTCCTTTTCTATTTCTTTCTCCCCAATTTTTCTTTTTGTTCCACTTCTCCTGAAGTAATGGTTCCTTCCTAAGTGAAACCACCATGTCTTGGTTCTTTATTCTTCAACATTTAGTAGATCAGCTGGACACTTGGTTCAGGTCATACAAAAGTATTTAACATACTTGTATGGGATAAGGATATAGGAACGAAAGGCATGATTCTAGCTTACAAGCAGCTTTTGTCTCAGAGACGCGAAAAGGAAAACACCATGTAACACAATTAGAAGTTATAATGTGCATGTGTGTGGGGGGTAATTTTCTCTCTCCTCCTGTTCCTGTAATGTAGAGGAAGCGCCATTCTTGTAACATGCTCCGTCCCTGCTCTGCTTCAAGGAATAATATATTCGACTGGGGAGATTACACTTGCTCATAGGAATTCATATTCTTTTCCATTAATTCGTGTCATTGTTCTCACAGTGGCATCTGGGCTGACACTGTCTGTGCCTACAGGAAGTTTGCCTAACTCTGGGATCTTTCTTAAGAAGTCCTTTGTCCTGTGTAGGTATAAGGTCATCATTATTGCATCATTATTATCAGTAATAAAGATAATATGTGATAGAACTTGCCTTAGTTTTTCGACCATTTTTCACCAGAATTCAAACATGAAAAAGGGGCACTTTGTTGTAGATCCTTCAAATTCTCTCCCTCTTCCCTATAGATAGGAGCACAAGGCAAAGAACCTTGAGAGATGGGGACCTGGAGAAATCGAAGAAGTCACAGAAGTGGCCTTGTGGAACAGAGTGGAGAGGCAGGAGTGGGCTGCAGGACAGCTCGAAGGAGGGGTCCCTGCACGCAGGGCTGCACACCTGCAGGAGGATGGACCTCTGGGGAAGAACGCACCTCCTGAGTTCAGGACCTCAGAGTGCACAGAGTTCAGACTGGATAAGAAAACAGAAATCAAACCACAAAAGGCTCTGCCAGGTTGATGTGTTATTTTTCTATACCCAATGTGGGATTTATTAAAGAATTTTAGGATGACAAATGGTGTGAGGAACTGTGGGTGCCAGGACATGTGACCAGCACTAAAAGATTGACTCTGTGCGGGTGAGCGAAGGAAGGGGTCTGGGTGGTGATGGGCTGGGCATGAGTTCATGTGAGAGACGACAAAGGGGAGGAGGAACGTGGTGTGTGGCCTCGGACCTTAGAGAAACACACTTGGTGGGACACGGTGGTTGGATGTGGAGATGGGAGATGGGAAGGTTGATCCTGGATCCTGGATGTTGGATTTGGGCGTCTAGAAAGAGGGAAGAGATAAAATGCCTCTGTAATACATTTTCTCACCATGTCTTAGGCACTTTTCCTCACTGGGACACAATACCCAACATCCACCACTTAAAAGAGGAGAGGTTTATTTTAGTTCATGTTTTCAGCCTCAAACCTCTGGCTCCAAGGCAGGACAGCATGACGGAGGGGGCATGGCAGAGGAAACGTTGCTCACATCCTGGCAGCTGGAAAGCAGTGAACATGGGGGGAACCAGGAAGGGAGATGGACCCTTCCACGTCACAACACCAGGATCCGCTTCTTCTGAGCAGACCTCACTTCCTAACAAGTCAGCTGTGCTGCTCTGTAATTCAATCATCTTCTAAAAGCCCTGCATCTGCGAATTCGGGGAACATTCTAGATCTGAACCATAATACACCATCTAGCACACTGCATAGTAAGTCAGTAAGCACAGGGGTCGTGGCCCCCTAGAAGAGATACCACGAGGGCCTTACACATTGTCTGATATGGAGCGGGCTGAGAACACTTTTTTAATTTCATGTTTGGTTGAAAACACATTGCCATAGATTGGTTGAGAATGTTCTCCAAAGACTCCTGTGCTAAAGTCTTGTTCCTTGGATTTGTGCTGCTGGGAGGTGTTGGACCCTTTGGGAGATGAGGGCATGCCCTTGGGAATAGCGCCACCCTGCTTTCTTCCTCTCTCATGTGTTCCTAACCATGAAGTGAAGGGTTTTGTTCTGCCACTTTCCCCATGCTGTGCCGCCTCAGACACCAAAGAATGGGGTCACCAGTCATGAAGTGGAACCGGCAAACCACCCTTTTCTCTTTATAAGTTAATAATCAGGCATTTTGTGACAGTGATGGAAAGTTAAAGCACACATAGAGTGCCTCCTAGGTGGCAAGTATATTTCTTGGTGCTTTCCAAATGTGGCTTCATGTACTCTTTATAACTGTCCTATAAGTATTAATGTCCTTCCTTTATGTTATGGATTAAAAACTAGTGGTCAACTTAACGCCATCTGGATTACATCAGCATGGTGCTGAGCACAGATGTTTCACCTGAGGAAAGTTGCCAGCATAAATAGAGACGTGGAGAAGGAGAAGCTATTGCATTAGTGCTTTGAGGCATTGTGGGTTCTCCTACAAGTTGCTGTTTGAGCCCTTAGGTTCTCCTAGAGGAGCTCTGGTCCTCACATCGAACATTGCATCCTGGCTCCAGAGAGGAAGATGTGCTGCTTCTTGGTCTCCAGGATGAACCCGTCACCTTGGCTTCCTGGCATGTACTCGACTGTGCTTGTTGTTGCAGGAGCTCAGGGCCTCCATGTCGCTGAGGATGGCTGTGGTGTTTTCCAAGACAGCCCTGGTCTTTGTTGTGAGTGTGATTTCTTGGCTCCAGCGTAGAACCCTCAACCTACCAGCACAGTTCCTTCACACCGCTGGCCTAGACTTTCTGGCTTCCACTGCTGACCTTTGGGCCTTCCCAGCACAGATCCGTAAAAGAGACTGGTGTGAGTCCTTCTTGTGGGCTCTGGACCTCCAGCTGGACTCCTGGGAGGCACTGTCATGAGCTCTGGGTCTTCATCTGGACTCATGTGGGACATTGCTGTGGGATTCAGGCCCTTGGCTAAATATTCTATGTCTTTAGTGTTATGGGTAGATTTTCTGCATTTTCTTGGGTTAACCCTGGGTGACCATCATAAAAGTAATATAAACTGCATGTCCTGATTCTAATTGTTCTCTGCACAACCCCTGACTACAACACTGTAAATTAGGAAACCGAGGTGCAGATCGAGTAATTTGACTGGCGGGATAATAAATGGCCCAGAGGAGTTTAATGCTGAGCAGCTCAGTCAGTCTGACTTCTGAGAGTTGCTCCTAACCAGCGTGTTACACTGCACAAGTGAACCCGTCTTTAGAATGTACTAAATTAATACCCGCGAGTGACTTCCGTCCACTGTCAGTTGACAGATGTAACTCAGCTCTGCGGCCTCTGACTTTCCAGCACTTCCCCGGGCCCCAAGGCTGGGACACAGCTCCTCTTTCCTGTTCCCCTGTGCAGTCCTCACCGCTGTCCCGGGACAGACCCACCATCTTGCAGTTACGTGTTTATTTCACATTCTTCCTCACTGATAGTAGCAGTATCTAATTCAGGTTGCAGCATCTAGTGTTCATTTTTCTTTCTTTCCTCTTTGTTTTAGTTTATTTTTATTTTTGTTTTTTGGGCTAAAATCAGAAACAAATGGCCCAGCAAGGTAGATACCTGCCTGGAAGGGTGCGTGATGACCTTAAAAGATGGCGTAGGAGGCGGCGGGTGCTCAGGGCTGAACTGCTGGCAGACCAGAGACTGCTCTAAGCGCTTAGCCTTCTCATCTCTGCAAGAGAGACTTCACTTCCAGAGAGGGCTCCAGACATCTGTTTCTCATCTGACTGTTCATTTATAATTTTCTTCCTCTTCCTCCCTTGATTCTCTGGGAAGGCTGCAGCTGGAAGGCCCACGTGAAGTCAAGTTCTCTGTAAATCACTGAGAAGGCTCCAGGGTTTTAGGCTCAGTTTTCACTGGGAAGAGCCTGATCCAGCTGAGGCTGGTGAGGACTAGTAAAGAAAACGGCCTGGACCTTTGTCCGATGGGTGAGTGGATGGGTGTGTGCATGTGTGTTCAGGTGCAGTCTCAGGCCCTTCCTTATGGCTCTTGGCATGAGCCAGGGAGGTGGGAAGCTTGCTGCACTCTCCTGCCTTTTCCCACTGAGAACAACACTGCTGTCTTTCCCTGAGAAAGTCTCCGCAGAGGCCAGGTCAGCCACAGCTCCTGCTCTGCCCTCACTGCCCACAGATTTCACAGGAAAATAAACAGGGTGGGGAGGTTCACCCAGATGACTTAGCAGTGACTGCCAGACTGGAGCTGAGCTAGGCAGAAGAGACCTTGAGACCATAAAAGTGAAGTATTTGGAAATACCGAATTCTATACAGCTTCTGGAGGGCCAGTGGTAAAAGTAAATTTCTCAGTAACAATATTGCCCATTAAGCTGAAGCTCCCGTCTCTAACAGAGCTACTTTTGCATGAGGCATTTGTGAGAGTTGAATGAAGACAGAAGGTTTGTTCCATAGGCTCAGAAAATACTGGGGGTGTGTGTTAGGACCACAGAGGCCTGAACTTGCACACATATTTAGTATCTAGTACTGTTTCGTCCGTCTTTGTAACTCAAGAGATGCTGTATTAGGGGTAAGTAGATTTTGTACTGAGATTCTTGAGGGACAGAGATAATAATGATTATTTGTTATGAACTTGGTGATTTTTGGGGAGTCTTTACAGGAATTTCAGGCATGGGTGGTTCTTTAGGAAGACCTGGGATAAGCTAACTAGGATGGGCCTTGGGGGTACAGTGCCTGGCTTTGGTAATATCTGTGGTCTCTTCCATTTTTTGGTTCATCAAAGTCCCAGAGCAAGGGTAGAACTGATTCTCAGTCTAGGGATTTCCCATTAGTGAATTTGCCTTACTTAGCCGACTAAATTTGAGATTCATATAACACGAAAAAGAATTTCTGTGCCACATCCAAGCATGAGGAACAACCTGAGGAATATTGTTTCCAGAAAACATTGAGAGTTTTGACCAAAGTTGCAGGTTCTCTTTAAAAAAAGGCGTTAATTTTAGTTATAAGAGCATCAGAGAATCTCTCCACAGCTTTGATGAGAAAACTTTGTTATTGGGACAGTTCATTGTATGTAGTTTTAACTTTCCTTGCAATGAATCCATGTCAGAGACCCCTTGGGCCTAAAGAACATAAAGATGTTTTATTTTTTTGGATGGCTTCACCCATCCATCCGACAGACATGCGCAAACCTGTTGAATAGAACTGCGTTATCCAGTAGACTGAGCAAGTCTACTGCACGGACCAGTTGAGGAGTCCTTGTTATGTGCCAGTGTTGTGCTGATGATCCTGCATAAGTTACATTTTTCAGTTGTCCCCACCTGCTAAGAACATATTCTTATCACTGCCATTTTCATATGAGAAGACTTAGGCCACAGGGCAGAGCAGTTAAACAACCTGCCCAAATTTACACAACTAAAACAGCACTGGGTTTATTCATACCCAGACTGGTTGACTGCAGAATCTGTGCTGATCCTGCTGTGTTTACTGCTTCTGTGGAAACAGCTTTGAGATGTAAGCCGCAGCCTGGGGGAGCGACGCCTGATCTATCCCCACCACTGTGACTAGTAAACCGCACTGGTTTACAAAACGGGCAAATCTCCAGGAGTTGGAGGTTTAGTGCTTCTTTCCTTTCATCATCCCAAGAATAGCCATTGGCAAAATCTGCCCTTCTGATACTCGTGTTAATCCCGGGTCAGTGGCTGGACACAGATCCATAAAGGAGTGCAAGTGTTCCTGGGAATGTCAGCCACAACTTCCTTTGAACAAATCTAAAGGCAGGGTGAGAGGACAGGAGGTTCCAGCACCCCCACTTTTCCATCCCTCTGCCACGCAGCTGATGGAAAGGAGAGAAGGCTGAATAGGATGAAGTGGCAGTGTCTCCAGGCCAGCTGAGAATGTCCCAGGACCAGCTGTCCCCAGCCATGCCACCCTGAGCACACCTGATCTTTTGGTTCAAGCAGCTCCTCCAGAAGGGAACTGGAAGCTGCTCCTATGCCTGGAGAGCCCAGCAGAGTGGCTCAGGGGTGGTCACCCCTGAGCGGGGACCTGTGATTCTCCATCTTGCTTGGATTATCATATTAACAAATCCCAAGTCCTTCAGTCCAGGGTGGCATAGACCTGGGGATGATCTTGTCTATCCCTTTCCTCCATGCCCCACACTTGCCTGGGGAGCCTGTTTGACATTTTGGAGGAAAGAAAAGAAAACCGCCGTTGGGTGGGTCCTAAATGCTTAGGCAAGCTTTGCGTGCTGTGAGGAGGTCGCAGAGACCACGGGGCTCTTGGGAAGATTTGCAGCTCTTGTCAGCCACCATCAGGGGAACACAGGCCCGGGGAGGAGGGTGCTTCGTGAAGAAGGAGGAGTCGCCGGGTCTCGGTTCCCACACTGCAGGTCCCAGCGGTTCTGCCCGTGTGCGTCCCTGGAACCCTCTGTTGAGGCCCGTGATCACGCAATGGTTTCCCTCTACAACTTGTCACAGGTTACAAGTCCTAGGACAAGGGCTGGACATTGTTTTGCCACAACAGCCACCGCCATGGCAACAGCGGGTGATACCACTGGAAAAGTGATTTGTACAAGTCTGGAGCTGTAGAGAGGCAGGCAGAGCCGGAGAGCTGTGGGGAAGACACACCAGGAGGCTCTTGGGCGCCCGATTCTCTTGGGGTCAGACCTTCTCATTTAGGCTTGGCAATCCAGGTGTTCTTCAGCAGCTCAGGCACATTTGGGCCAAACATGAAATTCTGTTCATGTTTCATCTCGTCTCACAAACACTTGGCTCTGTGAGCCCCAGGATACCTTTGGGGTGCAGAGGGTTAATGAGGACAAAGCATCCTGGGTGGCTCCTCTGTGCTGCCCCTGGCCGTGGGAGGCTCACAGGATCTGCTATCCAAAGGACCTTGTGAGACATCCAAGCAGGCTTTTCTTAGAAACAGGAAACTGTCTTCAGCCAAGTGCAGATGCGGTGAAGCACCCAGAAATCTGTGGGTCATTCCAAATGCGAAGGCTGGAGGTAGACGAGAAGGCTTCCAGTGCTGGCTGGGGCTTCCCAGCTCCTCTGGCATGAATGTGACTGACCCGTCTCAGCTGTGGTCCCGGCTGCTGCTCACTGCACTCAGGTCCTTATGTAAGAGCTGGTAACACATCCACCGAAGAATCTTCAACACATTCTTTTTTCAAACACACACACATATGTGTGTGTGTATATATATATATATATATATATATATATATATATATATATGTGTGAACCAACATGCTATTTAGCTGCTATTTTTCATAACCTCCTGAATTTTTTCACTGGACAGATCCTGGCCAGCCTGGAAAGACTGCTGACATCCTGCACTACTAACGCAGTGGACTAGACGGAGATCATGCTTCTTCTAAATATAGCGGAGTAGTAACGGGGGGCTCCCTAGAGCAGGCGAGGACTTGATGAGCTGTTTCATAAGACAGTAAACTATCTTGTCAAGGATTAAATACACCTATTGTTGAGGGTTGGGACCAAATCTCTTTGCTCACTGCAGCATTCCTAGCTCTTATCTTGATTCCTGCGATGTAGTAGATGCTAGACAGATGAATGAATAAAAAACAAATTCATGGCACTGCTTCTTGATTCATCAGAATTACAACAAGCCTGCTTTGGAGTGTGGAGTGCTGCGGAGACTGGGAAAGATACAAAGCGGAGGTGTGGTGGTAGAGAATAAATTTGGGGGGTATTAGAAGGACGACTAGGCCTGAGTTCAGAGGAACTGAATTTATGTAGCCCTGGCTCTCTAACTGTACAGCTGTGGTAGCTCAGACAAATTATTCAACCTCCCCCAGCTTCAATTTCTTTAGCTCTTAGGTGGGACCTTGGATACTTAAACATATTTTTACAAAATCTTAGGATTAAAGGAGTCAAGGATGGGAGAGGCTGCCTAGCATAAACCCAAGGGTGCCTCAGTACCCTTCACTAGCTGGCAGTTCATCTTGGGTTTGCTGCTCAATCCCTTAAATGTGCTCTGTAGTTCAGTATTTTCCCGCTGAGGGAGCTCACTGCTCATTTCCATCATGGGCCGGAGCCCTGCTCCCCTCTGATTGGTCTTGTCTCCCTGCCGCATAGCCTAACAGCCCTCCTGCTCCAGGTGTGGGTCTGGACTGGGCCAGCAGCGTCCCCCAAGCATGCCCTTTGTACCCCCATGGCCCTCAGCCTTTCCTAGAACCCTGGACTGAGGGGGTGGTTTCTGTAGTTGGTCTGTCACAGGTCCTTTACCACTAGGCAGGCAACCGCTGGAAAGTGCTGGCTCCATACGCAAAGCCTGCTTCTCCCGGGGACAAGCTCTGGATCCCATTAGCCTGGGCTGCACCAGGAGGGCTGGGCCGGGCGGCCTGCTGGGGAGGGTAAGAGGAAGGATTTGAGCCATGTTCTCAGTAGAGCTGTGGAGCTGAAGTCCCAGGACCAAGATAGCGAGGTTGGGCTGAGTGGGGCAGCTGCAAGCTCCCCGAGTCAGATTCCAAAGGAAGCATTTCCCCCCAACTTCTACGCCAACAGGACCATTTTTCTATTAGGGTGTCAGTGTCACCCAGGTAGCAAACTGTCACCTTACTTAGAAAATAACATCAACATGCAGCAATTTAGTGTTCAAAGCAGATTTATTCCACGGTTGAGATGTGTTTGTCTGCTAGCTGTTTCAGCTGAGTTTATGAAAGGGTTTTTGCTCCATTTTAGAGACGGAGAAGTTGAAGTTGGGAGAGGGATTTGCTAGTCCGTGTTATGCCAGTGAGTGAGCTGATGAATGCCTTAGTGTCTTGCTCCTACATCACACTACAATGCCAACTAGCCTTTCCTAAAGACCCTGCTTTAAGAGACAGGAGCTAAGCAAAGCAGTGTTTTACTTACAGGTTCACTTCAAACACTGTGTAAGTGCCTACTGCATGCCAAGCATGCTGCCTACCTACGCGGAGGCACTCAGATGAGGGGGCACATAGGAAGCTTCCAGTGAGTTGGGGACCTGGAGGAAAGAGAGCCGAAGCCTGGGGAGAGCAGGGGTGCCAAGCCTGGGGCAGGAGAGCCTTGGTAATTAGAAGCAGCCGTTAGTAAGCTGGCATTTGGTCAGGGCTTAGACGACGAGAGCAGTGGCCCGGTGGCTGCTCCTGGGCATGTGTTAAGGACCCTGAGGACCAGACTCTGTATAACAGCTGTGTGTGGTTGGTGGGCGTTGCTACCCCAGCATCACATGAGCCCTTCGAGAACAACCTGCCTAGCGGTTGTTCAACATCTGCCTTCAAAGCTTAGCTGTTAACCTCCACCAGCTTCAGAGACACCTGATCAAGGCAGGGAGATATCTGAGAAGAAGTCCATCATATCAGTGTTCCTCAACAAACAAACAAACAAACAAACAAACAACAAAGTGGTAATACTAATAAAAAAAATTTGTGGCTTCTAGGACCCTCTATGTGAATCCAACAAGGCACATACTGGCAGTGTCTGCTCTTATTATTTGACTTCCTTTTTATTTTGTTTGTATTTCTTATCAGACAAAGGACCAGAGTTCAGGGTTCCCAGTTAACTTCAAGTGGCTATCCAGACTGGCATCATGGTTTTTCTTCCCTAATTCCAGAACTATGCTGAGTGCTTTATGCATAGCGTCTCACTTAGTTATTACAGAATTCCTAGGATGCAGTTACAATGGTCTGCCCTTATCTAAGAGTTCTCTCTCAGCAGGTCCTAATTGCCATTGTCTGAAAATATTAAATGGAGAATTACAGAAATAGTTTTCAGTTATGCCTCATTCTGTGGAGTGTCATGAGTTTCTGCCTGTCTGCTCTGTCCTGTTCAGGACCATGAATCCTCCTTGTGCCCACTGTATCTGAGCTGTGGATGCTACCCGTCTGTTAGATACTCTTTTATGGATTAAAAACTGGTGGTCAAGTTAATACCAGCTGAATTAAATTAGCATGGTGCTGAGCATAGATGTTCCGCCTGAGGAAAGTTGTCAGCATAGAGAGAGACGTGGAGAAGACGAGTGAGGTGTTGTGGGTTTCTCTAAGTGCTTGTGTTTGAGCCTTTGGTTCTCCTGGAGGAGCTCCTCATGACTAGCTTCCCCAGTGTGAGTTCGACCATTGTCACTGGAGGAGCTCAGGACCTTGTTGGTGAGAGTGGCTGTGGTTCACTTTGGGGGAGCTCTGGTCAAGCATTGCTTTCTGGCTCCGGAGGGGAAGACATGTGCTATTTAATCTCCAGAGAATACTTGTCATGCTGGCTTTCTGGCATGTACTCGACTGTTCTTATTGTCACAGGAGCTCAGGGCCTCCTTGTCACTGAGGGTGGCTGTGGTGCTTTTCAGGGCAGCCCTGGTCCTTATTTTGAGTGTGACTTCTCGGCTCCAGCATAGAACCCTCAACCTACCGGCACAGCTCCTTCACCCCGCTGGCATAGACTTTCTGGCTTCCACCACTGCCTTTGGGCCTTCCCAGCATAGATCTGAAAAACAGACTGGAGCGAATCCTTCTCAGGGGCTCTATACCTTCAGCTGGACTCGTGGGAGACATTGTCATGGGCTCTGGGTCTTCATCTGGACTCATGCAGGACATTGCTGTGGGATCCAGGCCCTTGGCTGAATACTCTGTGTCTTTAGTGTTATGGACAGGTTTCCTAAAGTTTCTTGTGTTAAACTCTGGTGACCATCATAAAATATTATAAATTCTGTGTCCTGATTCTGATTGTTCTCCTCACAACTCCTGATGAAAACATACTGCGTAGCCATCTTGGTTAGCAGACGGGCTGTTTGAGTGGGGCGGTGCTTGTAGAAAGACTTCAGTACCACCTGCATTTGCTCTGAATAAATGGGGGATATTATACTGCACTCACCTTCATTTGGCAGGTGGAGCTGGAGTTAAACAACCTAGCTATGGCTACACTATTAAGAAGTGTCCTGGCTAAGATTTAATTTCCTCTGTGGGCAGAGATCTTGACAGATGGCCCTAAGGAATAGATGAGGAAAATTCTAAGTAGTGAGAGGTGATGGATTGCAAAAGCTTGACAGTCAGGAGCATTTCTCTATTGACTTTGTTAGGGCCATGTGCTTATCTAATAGACCTAAATGGAGTAAATTGGAGTCAGTTCTAAGTGAAAGCTTTTGTTCCCTCCAGAATTAAACTATGGGCTTATGCTAAAAAAAATGAATTGATTCACTAAGAAGATGGGTATACCTCATGACAGACTTAACATTTGATATTTAAATTGGTAGTGTTTTATGACTTAAAAATGCTACATACTTGTTGGTAAAAATGAAGACATATAAAAGGGCAAAGGAAAGAAAACATTTCAAATCTTGGCACGCAAGGAAAGTATCTCCTGCCCCTTTG
Organism: Hydrochoerus hydrochaeris; assembly: GCA_004027455.1. Taxonomy (NCBI): domain Eukaryota; kingdom Metazoa; phylum Chordata; class Mammalia; order Rodentia; family Hydrochaeridae; genus Hydrochoerus; species Hydrochoerus hydrochaeris. The sequence goes on along the minus strand of PVLA01005160.1, from coordinate 39,273 downwards.
AAGCACGGACATTTTGTCTTTCTTCTAAGCCTTCTTGGAAGGGTGTAAATGTAATTAAAACAGTCCCTTCCATCACAGTGTAGGATTGCCTCCCTTTTGAGAATGGACTCTTTCCTTGATTCCCACAAGGATGCACATATGCATGGGAACCACTCTGGATGCGTGGCCAGTGTCCTCCTTTTCCCTTGGGATTTTACCTTAGCATTACACAGGAGCTGACAGGGAAGGTCAAACCGTGCCTGGGCTTTGCCGTCTTCCAGAAGAACTCAGCTGACCCTGGGCCCTGGGACAGTCCGAGGGCATCAGCCTCTGCTACTGAGCTATACATTTCCCCTGACAGGTGCTGCTCCCCATGCTCCAGACTGCGAACATGTGTGAGCAGACAGCAAGATTCATGGCTGTCTGGCTTCTCCCTGTCCTCCTCCAGATAAGTTGAAGCCAGATGACGGCATCAGACAGACCTGGGGAGGATTGCTGGTAAGCCAGGAAGAAATGAGCTATATCTGGTTCCAGCTTGGGCTTTGGCTTAATCGCTACCACATGAGCACACTCAGGGGTGCAAAGGGGAGTCAGGATTAGAATGGAGCTTCCTTTAGGGAGAGTAATAGTAAGAAGCTTTCTTCCTCCATGAGATCTTGTGCTATCCGAGACATCATCCCTGCAGCCATATTAGCAGTTCTTAATGTTAATTGTGTGTCTAGTGTTTGTGTGCCATAGTAGTAAATGCTCTGGTTGGATAATTTCATTAGTTCTTGTAACACACAGTGATGGAAGGCATTATTGTCATTTTCATTTTGAAAATGAAGACTGAGGCTCTCAAAGAGTTGCCATAATAATATATTCAGAGTCACCCAGGCTGTGATTTGAAGCAAGACAATTTTACTATGAATCCTAAACCTCCAGCCAGGGCTTGCATTCCTTCATTCCTTTATTCACTCAGTGATTCCATTCCCCCACTAAGCATGCTAATTCAGTCTGCTCTCATCTCTCACCCGATGGCCTCCTATCCTACGGCTTGCCTCTCTCTAACACAGGTTTTCAACCTTCGCTGCACATTGGTCGGTATGGCCAGGGTAAATGTCAGTCATTCTGGCCACGGCTTTCTCTTGCACAAAGCATGCTTCTCAGATAAAGGCTCCTATTCCTAACATGGCCCGTGGTCCAGGGTCCTGGAACACCGGCCCCTCTCCCCTCCCCCATCTCATTTTGCTCAATCTTTTCCCCTTGGTGTGTGGGTGTGTGGGGTCCACTGTGGCATTCTTGGCTCCCTGGAATGCTGCAAGTTTCTTCCTTCCTACCTTGAGGTCTTTCCCTGCTGACTGCAGTTCTCATCTCTTCACCTTTCCTTGGACAGCCATGATTTGTCATGTGGGTTTGCAGCTCTTCCTGTTGAAAGCTAGGAGTCTCTTTTTACCCTGTGAATCTGGGGTGGCTTTGTGACTCACCTTATTCAAAAGAATGCTGCACTTGGGTGCGGTGACACATACCTGTAATCCCAGCATTCTGGGACAATGAGACAGGAGGGTTGTAAATTTGAATTGATCTTGGGGAATTTAGTGACTTAGTGAGATCTTAGTCACTAATTGAGTCTCAAATTAAAAAGAAAAAGGCCTGGGATTGACCTCAGTTTGAAGGCTCTGGATTCAATTTCCTTTAGCACAAAGAAGAAAAAGGGAAAGGAAGAGGAGAAAGAAAGAAAAGAACAGAATGAAAGAAAGGGAGGGAGAGAAGGAAGAAAAAAGCAAAGAAACAAAGGCATCGTTACGCCAGCGCTGAGTCCCAGCCTCCGGAGGCCACTGCAACTTCCACTCACTCCCTTGGCCCCACTGCTGCCCTGTGAACAAGTCCAGCCTAGCCTGGTGGACATTGCAGCCAAAGCCATGTTAGACCAGCTGCCTCCCCGGTGAGCACAAACTCCTGAGCGAGTCTAGCAGTGCCTCATGACGAATGTATTCATTATGTAATGTGTAGCATTTACTAATTAAAAACAGTAACCGTGAAAAAAAGATTTTAAGCTCCTTAAGGTCAGAGGCCATATCTGTTTTGCTTCCTGAAATATTTCTCCCACTTGTCACCAATTATTTTTTCACATAGGAAGGTCTGAATAAACATTGGTGATAAAACCAATTCAAGAATGAAATAATATACTCACTAAAATTTGGTGCTGTGTAAGATGCTAAAGACATGAGAATGAATAAGGTATCATCTGCTTTTAAATTGTTCATAGTTTAAAAGGTTCAATGTGCATATGCCAATAAAAATTATAGAGCATGTTGTTAGGTGTAAGTGGGTTTGTATTTCGTGTTTATCAGAGTAGGTCAGGGTAGGAGGTTGAACATACCCTGTGAAAAGATGATTCTGGAAAATGCTTAGCAGGGAAAATACTTGAGATGATAGTTCCACATCTGATGAGTGTGCTGCAATGGGTATTCACAAGATGAAAAGTGGCAGTATAATTTCTCTGAATGATGAATATAGCTTTTAACATTTCCATGCAAGACAAAATGCAATTTTCCTTTGATTTACATAGCAGTTGCATTTATAGAAAATTTTGGCCATATACAACTGTGCATTAAAACTGTAAAAATCAGGTTTTAGGCATTTATATGTAAATGTAATTAAGAATCAGCCTTAAATAATTATAGTTTTCACCCATAGTAATTTATGGATAGACATTCAAAAACACTTGGTCTATGGGGTAATCTTTTCTTTCACGAGAATGCCATACCATCTAGTAAGCCTGGTCTTTGCACAATAAATAACGATAGCATCCCCTCTTAATGTTGTGAGAACTTCAAATTCTTCTTGAAATTTTATCTTTTTCCAAGGTGGTATCGTATCTGTACTGTACTGCCTATGTAGTAAAAAAGATACCTCTGAGGAGCAGACACTAACATTTCAGAGTGACATTATTTGACGTTAGCTATACTGTCTGTACAACTGTTCTACCACTTTCAAACTGCTTTGGCACTATTACCAAAGGATGATTTCACAGACTTTCCTGAAGGGGAAGGAAAGAATTACAATGCTCCATTTCTATTTCTGGAAGCAAGTAACTTTAAAACCTGAGTGGCTCAGAAGGAGGGCGTACCCAGGAAGCTCAGCTTGCCTGCATTTCCGCAGTACTGGGAATAGCCAATCTAAAAACCCAGTTCAGGGTTCTGGGTCAATAGCAACACAAAAACCCATGGGATCTCTGAGACTTCTGAGTAGAGAAAGTTATTAATTTTTTTACTTGTGGAAGTAGCTTGGATTATTGAAAAATCCTATGTATATTTCTAATTATTTAGCAAGTTATTATAATTATTAATGCACAGTACAGAACAAGTCAATGAGTTTCACTGAGACAGTTCCATACATACATGTATTATGCTCTGACCACCTTCACATCGCCCGCCAAAATAATTTTAGAGCATATATCATCAGTGACAAAATATTTGAGCCCCTACATTATGTAAAATTGCTACAGTAGCACAATGTGCTGCTGTAGTTGTTTCAGGATTTTAGTAAACATTTCTTAAAGTCTCAAGCAACTAAAAACAATCTAAATTGGGTGATAAAATATAATGTGCAAAAATGACTGACGGCCTAATTCTCAAATGCCTGAGAGGACACTAAGGACTCCTGGAGCCAGGTTGCTCAAGAAAGGTTTCTTCTCAAAGGCTGGAGCTGGCCCCAAAAGCATGGCCGTGGACCCAGTGGAAACAGTGGCATAGACAGAGCCAAGCTGGTAAGGGTAGGAAGAGCACCTCATGGAGACCACGGACAGGCTCATCCGAGCAGGCAGGGAGATAGACCAGGAGCCGTGCTTCAGGACAGGAGGTTGAAAGTTTAGAATTAGCGCTCTAAGGAACGAGGAGTTGTTGAACATTTTGATCAGTGGATTATAAACTTCCAGGTTTACTTAGACACTGGAGGCAAACTTTTCTTCTTCTACCTGTTTCCTATTTCATAACAGATAAACATCTGATTCAGAAACACCACCGACCTCTTCATTCCCAAACCCCAACATCCCCAAGGAAGGAATGATTTCTTTTCAATTGCCAGTTTTGGAAAGGAGCATGGGGATGCAAGATCATCCCTCGCCTGCTCCTCCTCCATCAGAATGTACAGGTCCTGCTGCCTCGGTATCTCTAACAGACCCGGGCCCACGGGGGAAAGCTGTGTCCAGATGTGCTTGTGATTAGCTGAGTTGGTCTGCCTAGTTCCAAGTGAAGTATTAGCATGCCCACTTGGCTACAACCCTCAGCTGTGTTCTCCAGAATAGATTTTATCTTGAGCAAAACTGACATGTTGATCTCCTCATGTTTTGCTCCTGTGTTTCTCTCTTAATTAATTCCAGCTGGGTGGAGGATGCCAGCTCTTGTCAGCCTCTACCACACTGGAGAGAAAACATCCAATTAGACAGAAAGGAGGAAAAGCCTCGCCCATTTAAAGACCCCTTAAACATGTACCAAAGAAAACTTAGGGTTGATATGTCTTAGATTTGGAAATAAGATGGGTACTGGAATAATCAAGGGGTCAAGACAGCAAACAGAGAAATTTCAGGATGTTTTATATCAGGTGTTAATGAGCAATGGCCCATGGGGTGAAATTAGGCCTATTACTTCTTCTCATAAATAAAGCTTTATTGAAACTCAAACGTGATCAATATTTTCAAATAATGATGGCTGGCTTTGTGTTTGATAATATTATCAGTGAACTTTATTTAGATATAGGTTGAGTATTCATTATCTAAAATACTTGGGACCACAAAACACTTAAGATTTTGGATTTTTTCAGATTGTGGTTGTGTCTTGGAGAAGGGACCCAGCTCTAAACATGAAATCCGTTTGTATTTTCTGTGCACTTTACCTCATCTGAAGGTAATTTTACACAGTATTTAGGATAATTTTGTATATTAAACAGTGTTTCATGGTATGGAATCTCCCACTTGAGGTGTTGTCAGTGTTTGAAATGGTTTTGAATTTTTTAATTAAGAGACATTCAACTCCTAGTACTCACCAGAGTGCATTAGAGGCAAAGACAGAATGGTCTACAAAGCCTCAGAATCGCTTCTCAATTCTGAATGGTCATTAAGACTCTGCTACTATTTATAAGCTCTTAATTTTACTTTGCAAGGCATAGTTTCCAAATTGAAAGTTCAAGATATGTTTTAAAGGGAAGTGAAAGATCTTCCTCATATTTCCTGCAAAATACTGCACATTAAAGCATAAACATAAGACAAATAAATAACCAAAGGTGAGTTTCCTTATCAGTTCATTCTGTTCATGTCAGTAAATTTCGTGCTCTGGATGTAAGCAGCAGACTGTGTTCACAAAATCATCTGGTTTTGAACTAGACAAATTCCTGGAAATCCCCGCCTAGTCCCAGGGTATAGTTTGACAATTGACTAAGCATTGTGAGTTTCAAGTGCTAAAGCCCATGTTTATGAGTTTCTGTTCCATGTAACATCAACAGTTAAAAGTACTTGGTAGAGTCCTCGCATGAGATACTTTTTCTGATGAAAAGAAAGGCTCCCAGCTTTCCTGTAAGCATCAGAGAAAATCAGAAAATATTTGCCATTGAGACGAAATTAACCATAGACTGTGCCGCTCATTTATCGTGGTCTCAAAAAAATCCAAATGGAGGACCATAAAGTTCTCTGCTGGGGGACCAAAATCTTTATCAACAGTTTTTCTGAGATAAGAACATATCAGGGGAGAGTGAAGACATTAGGATGTCTTCAGACACTTTCAGGTCACAAAAAGTACAGTCTATGAACATTATTTCCATGCTATTTTACCAACCTGGAAATATTCTTTGTTCTAACAACTCTTCCGAAACAGCTCTGGAAATATCACTAAACTAATTAAGATGTATAGCACATAACAAATATATCCATTCGCTGTCAATATTTGCCTCTTTATAAGGTGAAAGAAAAATATTTATGATTTCCCAGGGCTTTCTGGGGGAATTCCTCAAATTATTTGGGTGTAAATTAATCCCATCTTTTAAATTTGGGATACAATATTAGGAAAGCAAGTTCAAAAGAGTTTTCAGAGTATGAAAGTTTTCTTAATGGCTTAAGGTATAACATGGGTGGCTGAAAAACAACAAGATACTGGTTAAATTTGGCGAAACTTCCCTGGACCAAGGTATCTAGATATTAAGTTGAGCATTATTTGGGATGTTTCTGGAGAAGATGAACATTTGATTAACATTGAGTAAAGCAGACTGCTTGCAATAGCGGAGTGGGACTCACCTAATCAGGCCTGAACAGAACAAGAGACTGACCTCCTTTGAGCAAGAAGGAATTCAGCCAGCAGATGCCCTTGAACTTAAACTGCAAAATCAGCTCTTCTCTCTGTTCCCAATCTGCTGGTCCACCCTGTAAACTGATGATAAAATTGTTAATAAGCATAAGGCAAGGTAGTACAATTATAGGGAACTTCCTTTTGTTCATAAATAAGGACTTTTTGTTTATTTGTAATAACCAGAGAAAAAGGAAAAAGTAGACAGATTAAATGGCAAAAATACTGTATTGAGGGACAAAGTGTCTTCTGTTGGGTAGATTACATAGGCGGTAAAGAATATTTGCAGTCTGTTGTATAAAGCCACTTAAACATTAATTGTAATTTTAACAGAGTGATAATCATTCTAGTTTTTAATTAACAAAATACTTGGCAATAAAGATTCAAATAAGCTGCCTTTAAAATTATCTCAGTATGGTGTGATGGTGCCCACCTGTAATCTCAGCACTTGGGAGACAGGCTGGCAATCGTTGCAAGTTTGAGGTCAGCCTGGGCCAAAAAGTGAGCTCAAGACCAGTCTAAACAGCACAGCAAGACCCTACCTCAAAAAGACAAAAATAAAAAAATAATTAAAAATTATAAATATCTGCCAAAGCAACACACTTTGTCAAAAATTTCACACATTTTATTGCTTTTATCATGCCAGACTGAATTTTGCAATTAAGCAAGACTCATAAAATTTACTTTCTGGAAATTTTCTACAACTTATGTATGCACTCATTTTTTTTTATAGATTCATATTTTGATTTCACCATCTTTTGTAATATTCTGGAAAAGTTTTAGGTTAGGATAAGACCACTTTCATGTATTCCTTGATAAAAAAAAATCAAGTTACATAAATATACCCATAAAATAAAGTTCTCTCTGTGGCAAAGAAGATAAAAGTGAAGTCTTATGCTCTGTTTAGACTAGATGTGCTTACCATACCCACCACATAGTTAGATCATTAGACTCCGTTAGCCTTGACTGACCACGTCAGCTGCCACCTACAGATAGTCTGACCTGACTCAGCCTGACCGTATCCATCTGGACTGCCTGCACTGTCGGACATATAAACATATTCTATTTTCAAGGACTGTCCAACTAAGATAAACTATGTCAAGAACATGCTTAGCTTCAACCACCCCCTCAGCCCCAGCTTCCTCCCTATTTTCTCCACCTTATGATAAACAGCCCTTCTGATAACCTGCCCAGAACAAACCTGCTTGACAACATGCAGCTGGATTCGTGTAAACCCAAGTATATGATAACCTGCTATCCACTTTTGTGCTTCCTGCTCACAAAATGTATATAAGTTTTTGTTTCACTCTCAATTGGGGTTGGTGATTTGGAACTGATACCCATCAGCCCACTAGCATAATACAAATTGCCTTCTAAATGCTCAGTGCAAAGAGTCTTCTATTGGGTTTGATATCAGATTGTTGCAACATTTCTTGGTGCATTGGCCGGGAAGACACTATGCTAAGTGATTTAGGTCTCACTGATCACAATGGGGATCCCCACCCCACCACTGACCTAGAGATGAGAAGGCATGCCCTCTGACTCTTTCATCTGGAGTCTCCTCAGTAGTGTGGGCAGGGAGCTGCAGTGATGTGACAGTGGAAGCCTCACTGGACCCTGGGAGGAGCTGGAACATGCCTGGACTGGGCCCTCAGTGCAGATAGGCCTGCCTTGGATTATTTTCCCCTGGAGTTAGCCCGTTAACCTCCTTGGTGCCATCCCCTCTGTGGACACTGGAGGACAGGATCAATCCTTGAGCGTCTCATCTGTCACCTGTTTCTGTTCCACTTTCAGTCAGAGGAGTCAGGTCTCTTTGCTGTTCCAGTCAGATTTTGTCCTTGGGAATGGGGGGCTGAAGTGTGTTATCTTCTGTATACCCATGCACGAGTGTCTGTATGCATGTGTTCTAAATAAAATGCATGAGTCCAAGGTCACCTGGACTCAGCTGAAAACTCAGAAAAATAAAAAGTGGTAAAACCAGTCTTGAAAGGAAAATTAAAGCTTGTAACAAAAGCCTGTCGAGGATGTCTGCTGCGCTACAGAATGTTAGACGTTGGTCTTCCTCTTCATCTGTAGCCCTGTCTCATTAGACACCCTCTTTCTGTCTCTCCCTTCCCCAGGCTTGGTAAACACAATTCTGTTCTCTTTTTGAGGTCAGCTTTTAGCTTCTGCATGTAAGTGAGAGCATGAAGCATTTGTCATTCTGCTCCTGACTTATTTTACTTAACATAGTGAGCTCCACTTCGTTTGTTGCAAATGACAGGGTTTCATTCTTTTTATGGCTGAATAATAGTTCATCTTGTATATCTGCCATCTTTTTTAAAATCTAGTTTCTTGATACCCTTCAGAGATAGGAGAAAGTTTCACATTCATACACAGGGAGCTGCAGGCTTTCCTCTCTTATGGCTACACAAAAGAGCTGAGAGCTTCCGTTTTATAACTCTAGCCCTGAATCGAAGTATGTTAATAATACCCACTAGATAGATCTCTAAAATTTATTTCTTTTGCAGAAGACATGTCATACTTATTTGAGCTCATGAGTAGGCAAAAAGATAAAAATTAATAAATCAAATTCTCTACTAACCCATCCTTTGAGAGATCAGTCAGTGATCAGATGATAACACTAGATTCCCAATCACTGTGACCAGCTTTGGGGAGTAACACTGTGGGTACACACAACTTGTTCTCAGAGTAAACCTTGGGCAAGTAAAGAAACAAAAGCAGAGACATCAAGTTGGGGGGAGAGACAGACAGACAGACAGCGTGTCAGACAGTCAAGGCAGGTTAAATTGTAGGTGCTGTTTGGGATCATTCCAGGAACTCAGAAAAGACTTTTCTGGTTTGAAGGACCCATGAGATGCAATTGTGAGTGACAAGGGTTAATCAGCTATGTTCCATCAACTTACATGGCCATCCCAATACCACTTCCAAACCTGCTGAAGAGTAATTTTCAAAAAGGTAAGGAATATAATACTTATACAGAGAGAGAAAGATGTCTTGTCTCCCATTGTAACTCATCATGTAAAGAACTAGTCAGATGGTTAGACTGGCTCGAAGGAGGAAGCCTTGATGAACTGGGTATTTGATAGTCACCAGTTAGAATGGTTAACAATTGGTCAGTGACTTACTGAACAACAAAACTAACTGTTGGGATTATTTCTCTACCACAAGAAAGTATGTAAATTATCCTGGAACTATACAGTGTCTAGGTCCTAATGAAATTGTGAAAGGAAAATCAAATTCTCTGAGAAAACTAAAGAATTCTTCAGCAATGCTCCACTAGAATATTGAAAGGAAATACCACCCACACTCTTTTGCTTTTTTTCTATTTTGGGGACATATTTTCCCTTAATATTTCATTTCTCTATTCCATTTGTATGACTCAAACATCTCAGTTTTTTTCCCTTTCTTTCCCCAAAGTATTCTACTTCCTCTTAGATTTTCTGAGCAGATTGATTCCTAGAGAGCAAACAGTTTAGACATAGGTGTTTATATTCCTTGTCTCACCTTCAGCATAACAGTTACCTCACTGATACTTTTTCCTCACATCATTCCAAGATGAGATTGTAATTTCTTTTTCTTTGTTAAAACAATCTACTACTCTCCCAAGAGAGAAATTGTAGGGTAAGACTCCAAAGTCTAAAGCCTTCTGCTAAATTTATGTAATGAACTAAGTTATGTCTTTTCATATGGGGCTAAGCCACATGAGTTCAAAGTTATTCTTTACAAATTTCCCTTTCTTAGCTGTAACAAATGTTCAGAATAGATGATGTGCTTCATTATGGATACTAGACCTGGGACTAACTAGTCCTGGCTTAAAGGTTTAAGTCTAGAGCTCAGACCACAGTGCTCTGCAGCACAAGTGCAAAGTGTATATCTTAAACTTTAAAATCTAGACCTACTTTCTCCACTGAGAAACACAGTGGGAGCAGCAAATGGCTATGCTTAGCATCACTTCTTCAACACTTCCAGCTCCTCCCTCTTTTGCCACAAGGCCCACACACATATATTAGAAATAGTTTTTCATTTGAACAAATCCTTGCCAGAAATAACACAACTTGCATGTGTTTACTAAGCTACCCCCATGCCCACTTACTTGGCATTTTGCTAAGGTCTGTGGGTGTTGTGAAAAGTTACTCACCTGCAAGAAAAACCGCCATAAACTACAGTGACTTGAAAAGGTCAAAATCCCATGTAGTTTACTTCTAAAGCCCAAGACCTGTTTCTGCCTTCACAATAGTTAAAAACAAGCCACACATCTATGTTCACCAGCCCTCATAGTATAAGGTCAGAACCCCACAATACTCATGGTTGCTAAAGTGCATAGTCTACAGTGTGTGATCAAGGCCCTACTGAGAGTCTTCGCCTACAGCTTCTGCTGGAGTTTTCTAAGCTCAGTGCTTGTCTGGAATCTCTAATGGTTTCCAACCTTGAGTTTCCTGAGAATAAGGGATAATATCTCCCTTCTTCCATACCCTAGTTTATTTTTTATTTATTTTATTTTTTTAATCGGTACTGGAGATCAAACTCACGACTGCATGCTTGTAAGGCAGGTGCTTATGCCGCTAAGCTAAATCCCCAGCCCCTCCATGCCCTAGTTTAGAACCAATTGAGAAATAGTAAATTACGTCCATAGGTTGAAGAGTAGACTATTGTTTTTATTGGCAATGAATCTGCTATAAAATAGAGCATAGGTGCAAAGGTCTGAAGGTCTGAGAGGGTCATGAATCCACCTCCACGCCAGTCACCATCTGGCCTAGACATGTGTGACAGTGGCGTCCCACCCGAATGAGATGGGTGATCTAACAGTGCGGGTTACCTAGAAAGGTTGGAGCAAGCTTGTTAACAGGATTGAATGGACTCAGGGAAACAGAACTACAGATCTTCACCAGGTGTGAATTAGTCTGGAGGCCACAGAGGAACTCTTCTGTGGAAATAAGCTCTGTTATCCAGTGTAAGAGTGGTTGAGAGTTACATAATGTTTTAGGGAGGTTGTAGAACCTCTCTAGGCTGAGAGAAGAGCATATGTGAAGACTGTTGAGGACTCCAGGATACTTTAGTCTTAGGCTACCCTGATCCAAAAAAAAAAAAAAAAATGATCAAGAGATGGAAAGAGACAGCAGAAGAGTTTGGAGACATAGGTATCAGATCATATCTGTTCTCACAGGCCACAGTAGGTCATTTTAATGTAGCCACAAAGACCAAGGAATGATGGAAAGGACTAAAGGGCAATGAAAATTTAAGGAAATTCACATGACTGACTATGATATTTCTCGGATTCCTTCATAGTCTCAAGCATCTTCTCATTTTGTAAAAGTGTCCTTAAATATAGAACTAACAGTTTTTTCACGAAGTCAGGGATCCTGTAGCTGAGCATTAAGTATCTTCTTGCTTACTAGACATATTTAATATAGTGGTAGTTCCTGGGAAGGGTTATGACTTACATACCCAGAAACAATATTATCATCGTTCTAATTTGGACATTGACTCACATATCCTTCAAGTAACTTCTTTATCTCTCACTGGTTGGAACTGGGCCCAGTTCTCAGCCATAGTTCAGTACTGATGTTAAGAAAATGAATGTGCAGTGTCTCAGCACAACCATAATTTTACAAAACATGAGGTGTGGGGGCTGACTCATGGGGTGAGTGTTTGGCTCCCTTCTCCCTAAGGATCAAGCTATCTTAGAAGATGGGAAAATCTTACAGAATAGAAAAGAAACCAAAAAACCAGCTGGAGGACTATTCAGATTGCTGGCAAACCTTTACCTCACAGCTCTGCAGATCCTTAAGAGATCAAACGTACTTGGGTCTAAAGAAAAAAGCCAAGAATTTTGCTGCCAACACTGTAGTGAGAAGGCTCAGAGCTGAAAGTATTTGTGTTTCCAGTCAAGAGCTTCTTTCTCAGGTCCGTGAAAGGATGGGAGAGAAGTGGTGGAGGGACAGGCTAGAACTATACTGACTTGTGGAGTGGGTACCATTGTTAAAGTAAGACTAGTAGAAGTGATCTGATAGTGCTTCCCTGAGCCTTACTTTTCTAAAACAATGGCAGAAAAAGTAGGAGGATTACTGGAATTGGCAGAATCTGTCATCTTTCAGAAAACTAGGAAGTGACAAGTTGAAAAAACAGTTGTGTTTATGCCAGATGTGGGCAACTGCTGATTCAGAAGTATAGGAAGTCTTGGACAAGAAAAACGGAAGAATGTATATTTATAGATGCATCTGTATTAGGAATGAGAGGGCACTGAGTGGAGCACCTAGCTTCCTGAGACTCAAGAGTGTGGAAAACACGGAGGTCATAGGGCTAGAAGTACAAAAGTCATATTTGGGAGCTGTCTCAGTATCATTAAAAGCCCTTGATCCTGTTAAGGTCTCCAGTTCAGAATGTTTTTGATGAGAAAGCTACGGAGAGTGAATGGGCCAGATTCAGCGTTGTGTGTGAAAGGCTGTAGTTTGGGGATAGGAATAGCTGATGTAGAGAGTGTCTGCTTCTTGAAGCAAAGCTAACCTGCCCCAAACTAAAGGAACTATTCTAAAGTCAGACCAGCTCTTTCCAAAATAGCTAGACAAAGAACAATTAGAAAAAAAAATTAGGCTGGGCTAAAAGGAAATCGGGCTGTGGTGTTTTAAAGTTTGGGTCAAATTGCTGGGCTTTCATCCTGAATCCCTTTGGGCAGTTTCTATCAACTCTATCATCAATGGCCTGCGTCTAATGTCAGAAGAGATTTGCAAGCATTCTGTAGACTAAGAGAGCTGAAAAACTACTCTGAGATTGTTTGAGCCAATCCTTCAAGGATGAGTGATTTGTTTTTTAATATTTCTTCTGGGGATCCCAAATGTCATACAAATGACCAGCATTGGTCCCTTAGTTGTTTGGGGTCAGAAGCAATCTGGCAGGACAGAGATGGTCTATGGTTTTGCAAATTGATGATTGCATAACTTGAGGGATGGATACCAGCTTCCCTCTTAAAGAATGGCTTTCTCAGCATATGGGAACCACAAGAGAGTTACCAAAGTCTTGAAGCAACCTGGCTGACATGCGCTTAATTCCTAACAATAATACAGCGAGTTGCTGGGGGCTCTCCGTACCGTCAGTGGGAGCACATGCCCTAGCACATGTATGCGAATCTACAGCACGGCGGAGGTTCCTTCCACTTCTCAACTCCGCTTCAGGTCGAAAGATTCACTTGTTGGTTGCTGGAAAAATAGTTTGCTATAATGTTTTTAGAAAGTATTTTCCTTCTAAAGAGATTAAAGGGGACAGAATGAAGACTCTCTGCATCAGGATGATGGTAAGTGATGTTTACCTCTGTGAAAGCACACGGCAAAGACATTATTCATCTACACGAATGGTTACTCAAAGACAATGCGGAGCTGTGGGGAGAGGTTATGGGAGAGCTGGGCAAGAGGGTGAGGCGGGACCCGGGGAGGGGGTTCAGCCCGCTTTGGGGGTCACGCAGCACGAGCGTGTCCTTCCGGTGGAAGAACTTTGATGTGAAAATTTAATTTCTTTCTTTCTTTCTTTCTTTCTTTCTTTCTTTCTTTCTTTCTCACTCACTTCTTTCCTTCCTTCCTTCTTTTCCCTCCATCTCTCCTCTGTGCATTCCTTCTTTCCTTCCTCCCACCCCCTTTCCTTCCTTCCCTCCTCCTTCCTTCCTTGTTCCCCTCTCCCTTTCCCTTTCTTTTTCTTTCTTCTCTCATTTCCTCCTTTTCTTGCCTTCCCTTTCTCTCTCTTCCTTCCCTCCTGTCTTTCCTTTATCCTTTCTACATTTCCATCACTCCTTCCTTCTTTCCCCTCTTATTAAGCTAGTCATTATTCTCTCAAGATTCTTTCTCTCTCTCCTTTACCTTCCATCTTTCTTTTTGACACCATTGTCCAAGGCAAAGACAAGGTACTTAGAGGCTGTTTAGTGACCAAAACAGTCAGGATTGGGGTATGCAGGGGCCAAGGAACTGGTGATGATATTGGAACCACTGGTGCTTTGTGTATGGTAGAAAAGAACAACCAAAATCAACCTCTTCTCCTTTACATTGCAAATGTTGGAGATTTGTCCCAGTGATGAGAAAATGACCAATAGACAAAATTGGTACTGAAAGTAAAACCATTGCTGTGACTGTATCTGACCATATTGTTCCTGATCTTTGGAAGTACTTTGCAGGACTAGTTTGTAAATGCTTGAAGAAACCCTAGAAGGTTATAAGCAGTGCTTGACATGTTAGACTAGTTGGAGCTCAGAGGACCTGAATGCTGATAGGAGTGTGAGCAGTACAGGCCAGGCTCAGAAGGCTTCAGTTGGAAGAAGGACTCCACTGGCAGTTACACTAGAGGCCATGTGTGTTGCACTCTGGCAGAAAATTTATCTACACCTTGTCCATGTGCCGAAAGTTTGTGAGAGACTGATACAAAGGATAATGGACCAGTTAATCTGGTAGAAGAAACTTTAAGGCAGGCCAGTGTTCAGGCCATGGTTTGGGAAATGCTGTCTCTTTTTAGTCTTATATACAGTGAAATCAGGAGCAAATGGCAGAGTTTAATAATGTGCAAAGGTTACAGTTTTACCAGAAAGGAAGTACATGTAAAATTGAGGCAAAGGACAGCATGGTGGCTGAAAAGATTAGCATTCAAAAGAAGTCAAATACTTCATACAAGCACAAAAAGAAAGATGCCTTGAGGGCATCTCAGAAATTGGCAAGACCCTGTCCCTTGTAGGTTCAGATATGCCAAACAGTAAATCTTTCATTTGAGGAAATATTTCCTGGGATGCCTGCTCACTTAGGACTGCCTAAAGAAGTGTATTTCTGAGTTTAACCATTGAGATCTCTATAGCTATGATCCAAGAGGTCCTGGCTACTGCTCAAGTTACCAGCTGACTTTGGCTTCATTCATATTATCTAGTTTTTCAGATATGCAGAATGCAAGAATTAAGAGATCATACAGGCTTCCATCTAGATTTTGGAAGAAGGCCTGGGAGGTCAAGAAAAACAGTATGACAAGGTCACAGTTATTGCAAGGATTTTAAGAAAGGGCAGTGAATGAAGCTGTGAGAATGAGTCCAGTGGTGCAGTGAAGACCCCAGGGAGTTGCAGATGCCAGAAACTTCGAGCATCTGCTGGAAAAAGTTGCAGGTAGTGTACAAAGCTGGCCTGAGAGAGATTCATGTGAACTGATATGGGCAGTGCTGTAGGGACAGGGCTTCTGAAGCCCTTTGGAGCTCATGTCCCACTCCAGCCTGCCCCGGGTGCTGGACATACAGCCATAGGATTTAATATTTGCCTTGCTGAGTTTTTGTTTTGCTTTGGTCCAATTTCTGTCAATTACCCTATTCCTCCTCCTTGGAATGAGAACATTTGCCCTTTGCCATTATATTTTGGAAGTGTTTTACTTTCTTTTTGATTTTTATAGTTGCTCACACCGAAGAGTTTGCCTTGAGTTTCAGAGGAGATTTTGGACTTGAACATTTTAACAGTGGTGGAACTGTTAAGGCGATGGTGATTCTTAGAGATGGACTGAATGCCTTTTGAATAATGAAATAGACATAAGCCTTTTGGTGGTCAGAGGCGGACATTAGATTTAAAATTCTCCTCAAAAATTTCATGTTCAGAGGTGGGACCTGGTCAGAAGAGGTGGGCCACTGGGGGTATGACTTGGAAGGATATATTCTTATCCCTGGGTCCTTCCTTCTCTCTCTGCCTCTGCTGCTATGATGTGAGCAGTTTTTCTCTGCTGGGCCCTTACACTATGTTGTTTCTGCCCTGGGGCTGGCTAACCATGGACTGAACCCACTGAAACTGTGAACCAAAACAAACATCTTTAAGTTACAAGTGTTGGATGTTTTGTCCCAGTAATGAGAAAGTGACTATTACATGTGTTTCTTCCATGATGTATGTTTTCCATATTAAATATGTTCATACTTGGTGCTTCTGGACTTGGGCAGATTTGACCACTCACCATTTCTTTCCCTTCCTTTTCCCTAGAATCAGATACCACTCCATAGACCAGTGGATAAAGGCCTGCTGAAATATCCAAAGATTCAATTTAAAAAGTTTTGAAGAAATAGTGTAGAAGGCAGTTTGTAGTTCTTCTCCCAGAATTCCTTGATTCATAAAATATAAGCACAGTCAACACTCCTAGAGACCATTGATTCCAAGTTGCTTCAAATTATAGAGAGGGAAGCTTAGGTCTAAAGAAGAAAAATGACTTGGTCAGGACCCTAACTTGTAGTAGTAGTTAGGATAAGATTCAGACCTCCTTTCCTTTGTCTAAGAGTGCCTTTTAGCTTGCTGCAGGACACCCATGCTCTCTTGTTTCTTCTCTGCAGAGCTGGCTGCAGATACTGAGGGAAGATGCATGTATGTTCCTTGTTGCCCAGCTGTTTCCTTAGGTTTGTAGATTGATCTGCTGCTGCTGTGCTGGAAGGCTTGTTTCTTCTTCCTGACTTTTGAGACCTGGGTCAAAGTCCAGGCTGACTCCAGAGACTTCCTTCCCAGAGCATCAGGGCAGGTCAGCAGTTTCCATCTCCATGGGTCAGAAGTGGCAGCGTCTCAAAGGCTGGCTTCTTAAGACTCAGCTCAATCTCTACCTGACTCAGCAGAGGTTTCTGGATTCTCAAATGAGTGCTAACCAGAAGCAAGGAGGTTGTCTTTCTGTTTCTGTAATGAGAAGACCAAAAAAGCTGACGAGACCGTTGAGGAAGAAAATGTACACACATAAACACAGCAATCTCTATGCTATAAATAGCTCCAATTAAGAAGAAAACACCCACAGACTCTCATCTTTCTCATTTTTCCTGTTGGACATCATGGGAGGTCTTTGCTGCAGAACCTCTGGCCCTTGCCAACAATAACCAGGCTCTGAGAAGGAGCAGTTTCAGTGTTGCTCCAACTTTTCTTGCCAGTTGAAGTCTAAACTCTTTTCTGAGGTTTCGTTCTGGTCCCTCTGTCTCTCCTCTTCATCTTTAAGGTGATTTTTAGAGTCCTCACCTCTACAACCAAATTGCCTCCTGCCAAGTATTATCCAGTTGATTTATGAAAACAGCTCAGCAGGGTGTAATTCATCACATAATTAAAATAGCACCGTGAGGGTTTCCCGTGGAGGGAGGAGTTGTGCTATTCTAGTCTCATTTTAAAAATGGGACAGATAATATGAGGCATAGCACAGAAATCTCTTTTTTTTATAAACCAATGGGAATGGGAGACAGGACTCAGCTGTTAGGGATGCTGAGAAAAGTCCCAGGGCTTCAGGGTGGCTCCGTCTCTGCACACAGAGGATGTTGAAGTACAGTGTGCTGATTCTTGTACGTTGTTCTGCAAGGTCCCATCTGGGCCCACACTCCTTTCTCTTTCCTTATTCCATACTTTAGCCTAAATAGGTTTTTGAGTCCATACGATATAGCCCAGGGACACACAGTGTGAAAGCAGGAGAACCAAGGGAATCATACAATTATTCTTCCTAAAAATAGCTTTCAAGAGAAAATATGGTCGCTGAATTCCCAACTTTGTGAATGGGAGAAATAGATTCTGGAAAGATTTACTTATTCAAGTTCACATAGCAAAACAGGGTCAGAGCCAGGGCCACTCATAAATGAAGCAATTCTAGGTGGTCTCTTCAATATCACACTCTGTGTTTGTATGTCTCATGCCAGCTTTAGATCTCCAAACACTCCCACACACTCAGGCCACAACTATTCATTAAGTATAAATATTTAGTACCCTTTGTGCTTCCAAGCATCCTATGGATAGTTTTATCATTTTCCTAATGACACTGAACTTAACTGTATCTAACTCTGCCTCTTCCACTCCTTGAAGGCTGGAGTCATGTTTTAATCATCTTCATATTTGCTGCACTGTACTGATTTTTTTCAAACCAGACTCTAGTGTTCTAGATAGTTAGAAAGTTCTAAGAAACATAAGGTGTTGTCTCCTTTATTCCAGAGACTGAAGGAGAGTTATAGGGAAACCATGTCTAACCTTTTATTCCCCTCTACAGAGAGACCATAAAAGAATCACACTTGCACATTAAATAAAACATTGAACAAAAATTTAAATGATATTTAAAAGAGATTCTTTATCCTGTCATCTTCTTACTGTTTCTTATTCACTACATGTTTCAGCTATTTAAACAGTTTTAAGTATCATTCATTAACCTGTATTTGAGTCCAATTTCAGCCTTCATATCTGTCTGATCTTGAGCAAGTTATTAATATCAAGAAGTCTTGTTTATTCTTTGTCAACCAGAAATCAAGGTACTAGGAAAATCAGTATTTACTTCAAAGCAAGTACTTACTTGCTGTGAAGATGAAGTGAAGTCATGTACTGTTGCCCCTTTGTATCCATGGCGGGTGGGTTTTAAGGAACTCCCTGGGTAACTAAAATCCACAGATGCTCAAATCCTGTGTATAAACTTGCACAATATTGACATGCAAGTTACACATTCTGCCATATACTTTCTGTCATCTCTAGAGTACTTAAAATACCTAGTAAAATGTACATGCTATGTAAATAGTGGTTATACAGTTGTTTAGAGAATAGTGACAAGAAAAATGTCTGTATATGTTCAGCACACATGCATTTTTTCCTGAATATTCTTGATTGAATCTACCCACCTGGAGCCCATGCATTCGCGAAGCTGGTTGTAAATCAGCAATGCTCAAAATGCAGTAAGTCAAATTAGCATAGACGAGCAGCCTTTGCCTCCTAGAGTCCAGACACTTCAGCTAAGCGTTAGACTTGAAATTTTCGCAACTTCTTGCTCATGGAAGAATATCATGGCTCTTTCTGTGCACATTTATGGTCTTTAGGCTGGGTAAATTTGTACATTTGATTTTCAGTAGCATCTCTCATCAGTGGTTTGATTATTGCTGGATCGTGAAAACTCTTTCCAGTTCAGATTGAAACTGAAATTGAAACTGGAATACCTTAGCATAGCAATAGGATCAAAAATGGCAGAGAGCTTTGGGGGAGTCAGTGGTGACTTATGACATCAAAAGTGACAGTGTAAACTGAGATTGTACCAGGGAAGTCCTGAGAATTAGAGCAAGATAATGGTGCCCTACTGTGTGCCCTGTGCTTCTCAGTACTCTGGAGACTTCCTCAATGACCCTGGGCACTGTGCTTTAATACGTGAACATGAATGAATTACTAGTTCAGAAACTTTGAACCAGTGAAGTGAAGAACCTTGAAAATGTAGCTTTTCTTTAACCTTTCAAAGAACCAGCTCTTTGGTTCAGTGATTCTTTGTCTTGTTTTCTTTGTCTTTATTGCATCAGTTTCTGCTCTGATCTTTATATTTCTCTCTCTCATGCGAACGGTGGGTTGGATTTACTCCTTATCTGGAAGTTTAAGGTTCAACATTAAGCTGTTTACTTGAGCTCATTCTGTTTTCCTGTGGTCCCTCATAGGACTGCTTTCATTGCATCCCATAAATTCTGGACTGTTGTATTGGTATTATCATTTAATTGTAGATACTGTTTAATTTCTTTTTTAATTTCCTCTGTAACTCATGGGTTGTTGAAGAGTGTTGTTTATTTTCTATGTGTTTATGAAGTTTTTGTGGTTTCCTTTGCCACTGATTTACAATTCATTGCACTATGGTCATGATAATATACATGGAAGCAACCTGGATACCCATCAATCAAGGAATGGATAGAAAGGGTTTTTTTTTTTTTATACAATGGAGCACTACTGTGCCATGAGGAAGAGTAAACTTGGGGCGTTTCCACATAAATGGGTGCAATTTGATACCATAGGCGTAAGTGAAGTGAATCAGACTCACATGTGTAAAGACTGCATTACCCTGGCGTGAGAAACTGAAGGAGTAAATAAAGACCCAAATGTACAATAGCTACTGTGAAATGCGGAGACATTGTTCAAAAGGAAAGAGGGACGAGAGTGGGGGGAGGGAGAAAGGAAGGAAGGGAAAAGGGAAAAATCAATAAAACAAGAGGATAAAATAGAAACCAAGATTTGTAAATAGGGAGGGGAGGAAGGAGGTGGGATGGAGGAGAAAAAGAGGAATCGAAATACATCATGTCTAGACTCAAATTCCCTGTGATGAATATGATCACTATTTATATCTAAAATGCACCAATAAACTTAATTAAAAAATAAATAAAAAAGCAAAAGAAAAGATGTTAAAAATGTAACTAAGGATAATTTGACCAGATGGGGTACTATCCTGTGTTCAAATATTTATAAGGGAAAATAAAAGTTTCTACCAACCCCGTTAACGGTATTCACAGTATTGTAAGTAACCCACTGGGGAAGACATGAGGTAAGGCCACATTTTTCCAGTAAACTGTAAGAAAAAGGATTTTATCCAGGTGTGATTTTGCATGCCTGCAACCTCAGCACTTCCGGTGACTGAAGGAGGAAGATTGAAAGTTTGAGACAAGACCAGGCTGGGTGGCTTAGCAAGTTAGAGACCCTGTCCAGAAAAGTAGAAGAAGCTGGGGACACGGCTCACTGTGAAGGTCCTGGAGAGAGAGAGAGAGAGAGAGAGAGAGAGAGAGAGAGAGAGAGAGAGAGAGAGAGAGAGAGAGAGAAAGAACATGGGGTGGAAGGAGTGAGGATATTTGTTTATTGCTTTTCTTTAGTATCCAAACTAGAACTTGGGCGATTATTTAATACTTAACGAACATTTGTTGAATAAATGAATAATGGTTTTTCAAATACAGTGGTTAGAGCTGCTAAAGTGGACTCGTGTGCCTTAGGCAGTAACAAGTTCTTTCTTGGAATTACCCAGGCACGATCTGCAGCGAGACATGACAGAAGACATTCGAACAGGGAACGGGTGCTGGGCTTGATGACATTCGAGGTCCATACCAACCTTGAGGTATAATGACTGCATAAATCATGAAAAGGGCTGGTATCCAGGAAGCAGTCAGAGGTTTGGTGCCCTTCCAGAGCAGCCTTTCAGCAATTCATTTATACCCTCACACCCTATCTGCCCACTCTTAGTTTCGGTGGTCATGAACTTGTGATTAGCAGAGGGGCTCGTTCATTAATTCAATGATTTTCGTGACCTCCCCTGATCTGGCAAGGACACTGCTTTCTGCTCTGACTTCTATCACCCCCTCCTGAGAGTGGTCCTGACTGGGGTCTGGCAGTCATCACAGGCAGGACTTTGCAGTTGGAACCCAGGACTGAGGATCACTCCTTCCTCTAGCCCTTACGTTGGTCCTGGCCAGTAAATATGCACGGCTCTTGATTATTCTGCTTGGCCCTCTCCTGTCCACACACCCCGAGCCTGTGTTTCTTTCTTTTTTTTTTTTTTTATCAGAACTGGAACCAAATTCCCTGACCCCCTAACTGGTGTGTAGACTCACAGCATAAACACGATTCCTGGCATTAATCAAGGGTAATGGAAACCAGAGATGAACTGTCACGTAGTTGGCCAGCCAGCTGCTGAGTCAAGGCAACCTTTAAAAAGCACACTAAGAAATACACACGGGCTGGGAACAGAGCATGAAAGAAATTCCAAGGAATATTTTCTGTTTTTTTTTCTTTGCTTTTCTTATTTTAATTATACAGGAATTCAGTCCCTAGGAAAACATAAAGAATCAAAAATAGAATCAAGACTTCTAAGGATCTGCCACAGAGTAATATGGGGTAGGGGGAGCCTTTTTTATTTATAGGCCATTCTCATAACAAGAGATTTAACTATTTCAATATGACAAGTATGTGTCGTCCATATGGTAGCTACCTCTTCTGTGCCGTTGCTCTTCTCAGCACTCTGTGGTAGAGAACAGAAAATTCATTCTGACGTTAGAAAAGCTGAGTGTAAAATTTCCTTCATTCCTTTCACATTTCTGTGATTTGGGGTGAAGTGCTTCCTGTGTTTGAGTTTGGAAAAGCCACCAGCAAATGAGAATGCACATTTACTACAGAGGATTTTGAGGATGATTTAACAATGGAGTCATCTGTCTGGTCCAGACCCTGAAATGAAGCAGACATTTGACAGAGGTTAATGGATTCTAGATTTGGTTGGAGTTGAGAAACAGCTCAGGACCATGAAAGCTCACATGACCCAACATCAAGAATGCGAGACAGCAATCATTCTTCACCCACACCACTTGGTCTCAGACCTGTGCAGAGGGTCTTTGGTTTTATGGCATTTCACACTGACAGAACCATTTTTTGAAATGGTAGAGAATAATTTGATTTTGGGCCATGCTAACATGGCTTTGCTGTTTACAACCCCACAACACACAAGGGGAAAAATTCGTTCTCTGGTCCGGTTATTCGAGAATTTCTAGAGAAAAGACACTTGGAGGATATATCCAATTACATGGAGATGAGCAATAGGGTAAGATTTAGAGGATGCTTATCTTCATCTGAACATCCATCATCCACAATCTGCTACCTTTTCATCTTAATTAGTACTGAGGCATTTGACTTAGTTTCTACCCATTCCCTAAGCCTAATTACTTCCTAGAACATTATTTATTACCTTGTGTGGGAAGACCGATACCAGTATTCTCATTTCACAGCTAAAAAACCAGAGGGACTTAGGAGTTTCCTGAAATCACCCACTATAGCTATGGAGTTAGGCTGGAATTCAGAATTTGAATTATCTTAAAACAGAATTCCACTGTTGGAATGAAGCCTCCGTTAAGCCTGGGGTACAAGGCCACGTATGAAGGTGGCTCACTGAATGCTGAAAGTTTAAAAAAAAAGCAAGCAAAAGCCCAGTGGCTGGGGTCACTCTTTTATAACTCATTCAAAGCTGAACACTACTGAGTGTGAAAAGGGCCACCACTACAATATTCTGGGAATATGTATGAACAGGACTATGATGATAAAACAGGCACAACTGCCACCCTCTCTAAGGCACACTGTTCTGGGGTCTGGGTGTATCAGGGAGCCAATGTCCCATGAGTCTTCAGTTTGACCTTGGAACTTGCCATGCAGACTTTCTTGGTACTTGGTTTGGAGTTGTGGAAACGACACCTCCTGACTGAACCGTCAAGTTTGGGTGTGTGCTGCATTTAGTGGGTACCAGGTGCTACCAAAAGAGTTTCCCATAATCAGAATTGGTGACATAAATGGTTATTTTCACCACACTCTGTGTAACTGGAGCCAGAATTTCTCCAAGGTAGTACAGAGAATCATAGAAAATATTTAGTAAATGCCTAGGACATGACTTTTCTCTATTTGAGGGAGAAAGGCTGTTTATTTTATTTTTAAAAATAATTTTTGAAGAAATTGATCTTGAGCTTTTGAATAGTCTTCTTAAACTGTTTGCATCTTTAGTTTTCTCTTTTAGGTCTTCCGTGAAAGCTAATTTGGTGGCTTTGTAAAATACTGCTGTAAATTTAGCTTCTTATGTGTGATTGATTGTGGGATTCAGAAAGTTTCTTACTATGGTTTTGCGATGCAGTGGGGAAAAAGCAGCCACGAAGAGAACTGTTACATGTGACCCAGTCTCACCATTAAACAGACTGTGACTTGGAATGAATCACTCAGCGTTTTTAGGCCTCAGTATTTCTTTGTCTGTGTCTGCATATATATACTATAGTGTATTAAAATAATATGTTAACATATCTATTGAATATGTACAGGGTTATAAGCCACCTTACAGGCTGAAGGACACTGGTGATGTTTCTACTTGTCAGTTGTCATGAGTAGTGTTACTATGAATGCTTTTGCACAGATTTTTATACAGACATACATTCTCATTTCTTTTAGGTATCTATCTAGGAATTAAACTGGTGGATCATTTGTAACTATATTTAAGCTTCTGAGGAATTGCCAGAGTTTTCCAAAGCAGCTGTACTATTAGACGCTCTTAGTAGTGATGTGGAATAGTTTCATTTTCTCAGCTTCCTCACCAATACTTGTTATTATCTATGTTTCTGATTGGAGCTATCCTACTGGGTGCAAAGTAGTATATAGTTAGAGTTTTGATTTGCATTTCCCTGACAATTTCTGTACGTGCTCTTAGGAATATTTATCTTGATTGGTGTTCATAATGCCTGAATATATAAAAAATGTGGAGCATTCCTAAATTACAGGGCTGGGTGAAAAATCTGATGATGAAAGTATGTTTAAAGTTCAGCTTTAACCTCTGGAAGAAAATTGGGTTAGCTGAGCTCCTAACTATACAAGCCCCTGGCAGTTCCTGGTGTGAGGAAAAGCTTTGTGTAAGGCCTTTCACAGGATGAAGGCGCTGGCTGCCAGCAAGTTTGCTGAGGTCCATCAGGAATCAGAACGACAGCTGTTGTGTCTGGTTCAACACCTCTGTGCTTGCCCTGACAGTTTGTCTGTCGAGGGTCTCTTCACCAACTGCACAAGAGACTTACATCTGCCTTGGGCACGCATCCCTCTTTCAGCTTCTGAAGTGACATTTGCTTGCTCTGACCTTGATGTGTGTCGCATGCAGCTTCTTGTTCTGTCAAGAGGATCGTGGTAAAACTTACTTTGAGAACAAAAAGCAAGCAGGAGAAAAATGCACCCTTCCACTAGGTCTACAACCCATCATTCCAAAGTGATAACACATCGGTAAAGACAAACGACAAGATGGGGGATCCAGGGAGCTTGTGTTCTCACGGGTCCAGGTCTAGTTTGTTTAAGGAGTGGTTACTTTTTATGGACCCTGGAATTACTAGCGAAGGTACTGCACATACCTAGCCCCCATGGGCTGGCGATACAATTCAAGATGGGCCCTTAAGGCCTGGTTTTTTTCCTTAAATTCCACTATTACCTGTGTTGCTAACACTGACAAGAGATACAAGTAATAGAAAGTCATATATATTTTGCTTCATAGTAGAATATTATTTTGCTTTATACTATATGTATTTCTGTTTTGTGTTGTTGGTGCTATCATACTGTTAGAATAATTTTATAAGCAAATGCTTTTAAGGAGACACACTTAATAACATGTATACTGCATGCTTATGAGACACAGTAAAAACTTTTTTATGGCTTGTGTTGGAAGGTAAATCACTCAGAGGTGTCAATATCTCTGCTTGGGAAGGGTTATGGTCAATATTTACATCTCTTTTCATTTTAAAATCTTGTTGATTGTTTTATTTGTTTTTATTAGCACGTGCTTCCAATCATAATGATTACATCTAGCATGGAGAATTCACACGTGTACATTACACAACTCAATTCTATTCTCATCCACTTCCTGTCCCATCCTTCTTTTCTCCTTTCAACCTTTGTATCCTTTCCCATTTGCAAAGTTTCCACTTTTTTTCCTCAATTCTTTTTCCTGTCACTTTCCCCTTCTTTCTTCTCCTTCTCCTTCCATGTCTTGTTCTCCATCCCATTTAAAAAACACCTCCTAAAACTATGACCGATTTTTTATTTCACCACTTACATTTTGGTTTTGTCATATAAGAAAAATCACAAGATATTTAAACCTATTAATTCCTCAAGTTTATCACTCTTTATGGGATACTAGTGCTCCATTTTGTATAAATGCCACATTTGCTTTATTCATTTATCCATTGATAGGCCAATAGGCTTTTCCAAGCATTAGCTGCTATAATAAATTGTGCTGCTATAAACATGGGCATGCATGTATCCCTGTTATGAGATGACTTTAACTTTTTTGGAAAGATGCCCACAAGGGAATAGCTGGGACAAACGAAATTTCTACTTTTACTCTTTGAGGAATCTCCATATTGATTTCCATGGTGGCTATATTAGTTTATATTCCCACCAACAATGTAAAAGGTTTCCTTTTCCCCTGCAACCTTGCCAGCATTTGTTATTGTTTAATTTCTGGATGATGGTGCTTTTTGAAAACTTCTTACACATATTTGTACACAAAGATTCCTGATCTTTCCATGTTTATTTCTTCAGCCTTATCATTTACTTCGTTACCACTTCTGATGTATGTACTTAGTAGTTAGAGTTCTCAAAAGAGAGAAAACCAACAAGATATATACAGACCTAAGAGGGGGCTTATTATGAAGAACTGGCACATGTGATTACAGAGTCTGGGAATCCTTACTCCATGCCACTTGCAAGGCAGAAGTCAGGAAAGTGGGTATAAGGCAGTTTGAGTTCAAAGTCCTAACACCTGGGGCCAGAGTGAGAATGAAGGATCCTAGTGTCAGACTGGAAGGTTAAAGGTCCAAGAACCTAGAACTCTGACATCTAAAGGATGGAGGTGTTGGGTGTGCCAGCTCCAAAGGAGGGAGAGAATTGCCTTTTCCTCTGTCTTTTTGTTCTGTGTTAGCCCAAAGTGGATTGGATGATGCCTTTCCACACTGGTGAAGGTGTAGTTTCTCTGACTCAAGTGCTAATCTTTTCCAGAAACATCTACAGAGACACACCCCTAAAATGTGCACCTACTATCCAGCAACACAGGAAGCTAACTACCACATTTCATACCTCAGCCACATTAGTAGACTCATATTTCTTTGTATGTTCATTTCTCTCCTTATAATTTAGCAAGTGTTTATGGAAGAATTTTCCATAAACTTTTCCATGTTGTGAATTCATCTCAATTCTTCAAGACTTAGCTCGATAATCTTTTTGGCAGACTTCTCAGATTGAATCTGTTATCCTGCCGAAAGGAGATCTGGCCCTTCCCTCTATTTTATATAGTTATACTTTATAAAATTTTTATTTTTTCTATATTTATTGTTTAGTAGACGTAGTAGGTTGTACCAGACTCCAACACAGTTGTAATGTGACAATTTCCCTCTTAGACTTCTTGATAGAGCAGAAGAGAAAGAAAAATAGACAGGAAATTATAATGTAGAGTATGTAAAAGCTTTGAAACCGGAAGGATGCTTTGGGAGGAGACTGGAGGGACACATCAGCTATAGGGGGAGATACTACTGATGGATTTTGAATAAACTGACATCTGGCCTGAGTTTTGAGGGGGAGACAAGCATTAATAGAAAGAGAAGGCAGCATAGCAGGCCGATAGCAAAAGAAGAGACCAAGGACACTTTCCAGTGACATGAGAAAGGGTGGCTGAAAGTCACCAAAGTCATCGGAGCATGTAATGGGAAGGCATTGTGGGAGAGCAGAAGGTACCTACACTGCAAGTTAGAGCTGGAAAGGGCCTTGAGTTCCCTCCCAGTGTCGCTATTCTACGCACCCCTTATTCTCTCCTCTTCTTGAGCCAAAGGATCCTGTTTATCTAGGTTTCCATTTTAGTGGCTACCACATTATGATTTATGGAAGGCTTTGCAAAAGTACCCACTGAATGAATAAATGTGTGCATGACCAACAGAGGTGGGATCCCCAATTAGTTCTAAACCATCCTGCATATGAAACAGGAATTTTCACAAAACGTTTGGTTGACTTTTAGAAAGGATGTTGATTTCATTCTTTTTACTCCCCATTTCATCCATTTTATTACCATATATTTCCTAAAAAGAAGGTCTGGCTAGTATCAAAACAAAGCAGATGACTCTGGTTTTAATTATGCTTTTCAAGGCTGAGCCTGCCAGGCAAATGCCGCCTAGGTTTAACTGGAGCTATGATCAGAAACATTTTGTCTACTTTCTTTGTTAAGTGCTGAATGGTGTGCGTGAAGCTCCTATTGATAAGAGTTGAATTTGAGGTTTTATCTTTTAATAGGGGTGATAAGATGCTAATGGCTCAGCCCTCTTTGCTATCTGGAGGCTGATGGTGGGAACAGTCACCAAAGTGAAGTGCTGGGTGGTGGTGGCGGGGCCCTGGGTTAACCTCAGAGAAACACAAATATGAGTGGGTGGAGCACTTGCTTTCCATGAGAACCTTTCTCCCTCTCTTTCACAGCCTGGCCCACATGACTGGGACTTATGCCAGCGAGCAAAGCAATGGATTGTTTTTTCCATTGGTCAGAGGATGTTTTCTTTCTTTCTTTTTTTTTTTTCCTTTTTGTGAATGGAGATTTAAAAAAAAACTTTTATTTTAAAAGAGAACTTTAGGAATTTCATTTTAGTAAAATGAAAGACTACTCAGATTCCCAGGAAGCATTAGAGGAAAGTGCACAACCTGAAGCAACAGGGTCCCTGGAAGCCTGCAAGAATGAACACAAATCCTATTTCTCATGTGGATCAGTTGTGCATCTCTCGAAATTGCAATACCTTTCTGGGCCTTATTTTTTGACTATAACATTGGCTTCTTTTAGGTAAATGAGTACAAATAAAGTATCTAACAGACACTCAATATTGGTTGTTTTTCTCTTTTGCTCTTGAACGAAGACAAAGGGTTACCCTACCTTCCCACAAGCCATCTGTATGTTTGGGAACAAAGTCATGAACGCAAATCCAAGATGCCAAAGGGAAGGCTTTGCATGGGCAGTGTCTTTCCCACCAGCTGATCTCGCCCTCTGCAGCTCAGCAAATGTTTATTAAGCATATGCTTGTGCCTGGGACGGCTTGAGACCATGGAGTTGACAGTTTGACAAGAAATACAGACCTCTATTCCAGAAACTTATCTTTTGCTATAATGCTAGAGCTTTATACATAGACCTGGTAGCTTGTACAAGGCACTGTGTATGTGTGTGTGTGTGTGTGTGTGTATGTGTGTGCACGTGTGTGTAATGTGTGATCATGCACATGCTGGGTAGTTTTGGGAGGGGAGAAATCATTAAGGCCTTGAATAAAGGATATCCTTTAATTATTCTAGATGAGATAGGGAGGTCTGTAAAATGAGTAAGACTATCACCCACACAACTGCTTTTTCTTACAGGCCATAGTATTTTTACATATGGAACTTGAAAGTTAATTTATCTCACAAACATTCCATTGATTCCCCAGACTGGATTGGAACCCTGTAAAAATTCTCCTCATCAGTCTGTCAGTTTTTTCTATTCTCAACTTCTGTTACTTCGTTTCTTACTGGGACCAGAGAATACAAACTTCTGTAGAGACTGAAATCTTCCCCTGCTGCCAGCTTCCCTTCAAACCAACTCCACACCGACAAGAAAAGGTAGAATTGTACCCATGCTGCAACATACTTCTCCACTCAACCAGTGCACCAATAGCACACGGATGCATAGCACAGATGACGGAACAACACACAATTTAACATTAGTGTTAAAATACTGGTACAAGTGTCCTTTGTTTCACAAAGGTGTGGCAGAGACAAAATGTTCTCATTTTGTACTAACAAGATTCTAAATCAAAGGTTTGTAAACAGGAAAACAAAACAAAAAGCCACAGTGCTATCGTTCTGCAAAATTAATAATTGCGCCAGTTTTACCTTCTGACACACATGCATCAATTTAAGATGTTTTGATATATTGGAGAAACTCTGGCACCATGCCACAAGCAAGACCTACAGATGTCCCCTTAGTGATGTCTCTCAAAGGCAGCAGGCACCACCTTCAAGGTCTAAGTAGTGATTACCTAACCAGAAGTGACTCAGCCGGGCAAGGCCTTAGGATTTTGGCTGATGAATTTTTCAAAATAATCTTAAAAATTGATGAATCCAAAATGATGAATGGAATTTACTAGGAAGCCGTCGGGTCTTGGGAGCTAGACAGAAGAGGGAGGAGACAGAGCTTTGTGCCTCCCCTCTGCCGCAGGATGGTTCTTGTTCCTGCCCAGTTTCGGATGGAGTTGAGCTCTGTGGATTCCACCCCCACATCCACCCATGTGCTGTCTGTTTGCTCTGTGTATCCCCATGAGCCAAGGATGGGAGGCCCTGTGGGGTGACCTAGTAGCAGGAAAATGACCAGAGCAGCCTGTTCTCAGCTCCACGGCCATTGGCGTCCTCTGAGACTCATTTGCTGGCAGGACTTGTTTTCTGCCCTTTATTCAAAGGGGCGCTCTTGTTCCTTCCGCAAGTTGTCAGAAAGGGATAAATTCTCTTCTCTCTCTCTCTTTTTCTTTCTTTCTTTTCTTTCTTTCTTTCTTTCTTTCTTTCTTTCTTTCTTTCTTTCTTTCTTTCTTCTTTCTCTTTCTTTCTTTCTTTCTTTCTTTCTTTCTTTCTTTCTTTCTTTCTTCCTTCCTTCCTTCCTTCCTTCCTTCCTTCCTTCCTTTCTTTCTTTCCTTCCTTCCTTCCTTTCTCTCTCTCTCTTTCTCTCTTTCTTTCTTTCTGGAGGCAGCTCTAAAGGGCTTCCAGAGCATCAAACAGTTGGTCCTTAACCATGTGGCTAACTGAATTCGTACCATTTTCTTTATCTTTTGCTGTGCTCCTCCTCCCCCATCAAATGGAAAGTCATTGCAAGGGTACAAGCATAGTTTTTTTCCACCTTTTCTCCTCCCCGTTTATCAGGGAAAATACTGGAAAAACAGACTCCATGCCTGGGCTGTGAGTGCCTGCAATTCCTTCCCACATCAGATCTATTATCTCAGTAACTAGAACAGGACAGATAATGTGGAGCTAAACCGTTTTCAGTTCAGCCAACCCCGAGGGAGTGGGCTGGGCTCTCCCACCTCTTTGGGGACAGGAACTGGGCATTTTTAGAAATTAAATTCCATCATTAATGAAGCATGAATTTGAACTATAAACTGTTGGCCATTTTCAAATAAAATAGGTTTTCTTTTCCTTTCTTTTCTTCCTCCTCCTCCTTCTCCTTCTTCCTCATCTTCCTCCTCCTTCTTCTCCTTCTCCTTCTTCTCCTTCTCCTCCTCCTCCTTCTCTTCCTTCTTCCTCTTCCTCCTTCTCCTCCTCCTCCCTCTTCTCCTCCTTCTCCTTCCCCTACCCCTCCTCCTCCTCCTTCTCCTTCTTCTTCTGGTGGGAGAGGGATACAAGTTTAAGAGGAGGTAAGGCCACCACCACTTTACACAAAAAAGCAGCAAGGTGCTGTTTTCAAGAACTCTATGTTGAGTACCTACCTGGAATTCATACCAACTTTTCTACATCACAGGCGGGATACTCCCATAATTCCTTGTCTGGATGACCATGAGCCTGCTTTACGGGTTTTCCTGGGCCCTTTTCTAGGCTATGCTCTCTGGAAGGCAGACCATACAATCCCTTCAGGCTCAAGAGTGACTGAGGCAGGGCTCTTTATGGCCTTCAGATAGAGCCCAAAGCCAGCAGGACAGCGGGAACAGGGTGAAGAGGCACAGTGGCCTTCCTCTGCGCATCTTTGTTCTGGTGCACAATTCATGGGACACTGAGAGTCCTGAGTTTGGACTGACCTGAGAGGTATTCATGAAGGTAAATGTCACAGAGTTGAAGGATAAAACATGTTTTAGTTACTGGTCAGTGAGTGTCATGGAGAGTGCTCAAATATTTAGACTTTTGTGCCTTGTTCTCCATTTGTATTTTTAGCCCTCCCCACCACATTAAAGCAGACCCTGGTTATGAGAGAATATGTTGTTTTTACTTTAGGCACCTTGATCTGATGAGCTGTAAGTCAGCAGGAACAAGATGAGTCATCCCTGTGTGTGCATTTGTTTTCTGAAGTTTCAGTTACCCATAGTCAACCAAGAGCCAAAAAATATTTCATAGAAAATTCCAGAAATGGTTCATAAATTTTAAACAACTTCTCTTACTGGCTATTGGTATTGTTTTAATTACTTTGTTGTTGCTGAGACAAAATACCCAACACCTGCAAGTTAAGGAAGGAAAAGTTTATCTCACAGTTTGTACAGGTTTCATAACTGACTGGCCTCAAGGCAAGGTGGCTTGTCAGAGGAGCGTCACAGAGAACCAGTTTGTGGCATCTGTAAGGCAGCAAAAGCAGCAAGGGAGAGAGATAAGACTCCTTCTGTCCCTTATGTCCCTACCTGCCCTAGGGTAGGTGTGGCACTCACACACTTAATTCTGGCCAGAACTATGCCAAACCAGTTAGTGGGTGATTTACTAATCAACACCCTTAATTCCAGCATGATACACTGTAGAATTAATCACTTCTGAAAATGACCTATGACTGCATGAGACATTGCAGAGATATCTAAACACAAACTATAACAGTTATAAATGTTTTGTTTTTAGTTATCACAGTTAATATCTTACCATGTCTAACATTGTGGTTTTGGGGCTTTGGAAGGGATCTACTATATATCATTTGGTGATGAAACTCTCTCTAGTTTCTTGGGCAGAGCTAGAATAGGAAAGAAATCTGCCATTGTGGAAAATACCTGAGATTTAGAGCAAAAGACAATTGGATGCTACAAACACAAAGCACTTATTATATGTCAACCACTGTATTGTTAGATAGAGAAAACACAGCCAAAATCCTCAGGAAATTTGTAGCAGTCATGCAAAAATAGGGACATAGCAATGTGTTAAGTCACAATGCAACCACACCCTTCATAATAGCTCCAAAAAATTGAAATACTTAGGAATCAATCTAATGAAGGTAGTAAAAGATATCTATATTGAAAACTGCAGTACTCTGAAAAAGGAGATCAAAGAGGATATCAGAAAATGGAAAGATAGCCCTTGTTCTGAGTAGGAAGAACCAACTTCGAAAAAACGCCTATATTCCCCAAATTGTTATGCATTTTTATTGCAATACCAATCAAGATATCATTACCATACTTCACAGAACTAGAGAAAATATTCCTAAAATTCATTTTCAATCAGAAGAGACCTAGAATAACAAAAGCAGTTTTGGGAGACAAAGGCAAGGCAGGAGGCATCTCAGTCTCTGACTTGAAACAGTGATAAAATCAGCATGGTACTGGCAAAAAATCAGAACTAAGGATGAGTGAAGCAGATGGAAGATACAGACACAACTCCAAACACATTCAGGTACCTTCTTTTTGACAAAGAGGCCAGACATGTTGACTGGAAAAAAGAGAGCCTCTTTAATAAATGGTGCTGGAAAAACTGGCTTTCCATATTCCAAAGCCTTAAACTAAATCCATGTTTCTCACCATGCACCAAACTAAAACCAAAAAAACTTTTGGGTTTTTGAGATATGATTTTGTTATGCAGTTTAAGTTGGTCTTGAACTCACTTTGTAGCCTAGCTTGGTCTTGAACTTGCAACAATCCTCTTGCCTCAGCCCACTAAGTGCTGGGATTATAGGTGTGTCCTGCTATACCTGGCCTAAAGTCAAAATAGATTAAAGATCTAAATATTAAAACTGAAACACTAAATCTGTTGGAAGAGAGAATACGTAGAACTCTTGAAGACACAGGTGTAGGTAAAAACTTCATGAACAAAACCTTGATGACACAGAAAATACTATAAAGAATCAATAACTGGGATCTTATCTTACAAAAAAAAGCTTTTGCACAGGAAAAGAAATCATCAAGAGTGAAAAGACAACCCATAGAGTGGGAAAAAGTCTTAATCAGTTGTTCTTAGACATAGGATTAATGCTTAGAGCATGTGAAGAATTGAAAAAATCAGACTATCCAAATTTAAAGACTCAGTCCAAAAATGGGTATCTGAAATGAATAGTTTTCTAAAGAAGTATAAACGACATACAAATCTATGATAAAAATGTTCAACATCACTGATCATTCAAGAGATACAAATGAAATAAAAACTTTGAAATTCCATCTCACTCCAGAAACAATGACTATTATCAAGAAATCAATCAGTAACAAATGCTGGTGTGCCTCTGGGGAAAAAGAAACCCTTCTCCACTGTTGGTGGAAGTGACTGATACAACCACTGTGGAAATTGGTGTGGAGATTCCTCAAAAGACTAGGACAAGAAGGCCAATTTCACCCAGTTAGTCCCTTTCGTATTTTCCCAAAAGAATTAAAAGCATCAGACCATACCAATATATTCACAGCAATGTTTACAGCAGCAAAATCTGTAATAGCTAAATCTTGAAAACATCCCAAATGCCCATGAATGGATGAATAAGATTTTTAATATAATGGAGTATTACACAGCCATAAAGAAGGATACACTTGGGACATGTTTAAGTAAATGTATGCACCTTGAGATCATATTCTTAGGTGAAATAAATTGAATACACATATGTAAGTATCTCATTGTCTCCCTGGTATGAGAAACTGAAAGTATAAATAAGAACCAAAATATATACTAATATTGTGAAACAGGAAGAGATGTTTCAAAATTAAAGGGGAATGGGATTGGAGAAGAAAGGGAAAAGAAAAAAAGGATAAAATGAGAACAAAGTTTTGTACAAAAGGAGGGAAGAGGAGTTGAAGGGCAGCGAAGGGAATGGGAAAAAAGAGAGGAACTAGGGTAGATCACGCACAGGCTCAAATTCCCTCTGATGATTGTAATCAATACGTGTGTCTCAAGTGAACCACTAAATTTAATATAAATAAATAAAAGTCACTATGCACTAATGTAGGTTCAACAAACAGGAGTGGGCAACTTAGATGAAACAGCAGCTCACTGGATGAGGGGCTTTGCGAGGTGACATTTATCCTGGGGACTAGAAATGCATGTGTGTCTGCTGGGGAAGGAGGAGGCTCTCCTGGAAGGAAGGGATGAACCGAGGAGAGGTTGGAGGCCTGAGAGAGGCTGCAGTGTCTCTCCGAGAATTAACTTCATCACTTAATTGTTGAGTGATTCTTGAGCAAAGGACTTGCTCTCAACCCCAGCTTCCTCTTCACAATGGGGATTACAAAATAACATGGTAATCTTGTGAGATACAGGCTTGGAAACACATATTTAAACCCTAGAACATAACTGTCTTAATTACTGTTAACAGTGGTGTCGGGGACTCTCCCAGTCCCAGTTGGGGAGCCCTGTGTTGCCATAGGCTTGGGAGCGGGGTGTCTTCCGGGCCTTGTGAGTGCATGTCCTGAGGGTGAAGCAGTCGCTGCCGGCCTTCTTACAGAGGGGGCTGCTGAGGACCACATCTTCCTGTTGCCATGAGAGGCCGTCTGGAGTGGAAGGACTGCTGGCTTCTCCAGAGCCTCCTCCTTTCTCAGAACTAAACGCCACAGCCAGGCCAAGACTGCGGCTGGTGCTTATGCAGCACGAACTGCAGGATCCTTTAGATACGAGGTCGGGCTTCTGATTCCTCCTTGCAGATTCCTCCTCCACAACACCCCAGATCCAGTCTTCTTTATCATTTTCAGAAAAAGTCACCAATTTCAAGTTCTTCTGTTGGTGCTGGGGTGGCTGATTAATAAGCAACTGGAGGACAATGACTGTGTCTCCCATCGGTCAGAATCTCTGGGACCCTGAGCTGATAACAAGCAAGCACAGTCGTGGTGGTTGAGCTCCCGGGAGCAGGCTCTCCTCCGGCTCCACAAGCTCTGTTCGGCTCCCTGCTCACCGACAAAGCACAAAGCGTTTTGTGTGCTCTGGCCAGCGATCCAAGCCTGTGGTTTCCCAGCCCTAATTCCTGAGTGCCCCGCCTACTGAAGCGGTGTCAAGGACAGTACGTCTCACTTAGGGTCATCTCCTTTGGGGCAGACTCCATGGCCCCCAGGACATTGACAGCTTCTGTTCCACATCTGCTTTTGCTTCTGGCAGGACCTCCTGGGTCACTGGCTTGGCTCAGCTACCTCCCCCTTCACCTTGTCCCCACTCCTTCCAGGACAGAGAGACTCTTTTTCTTTCCATCCCCAAGGCCCCTCTCTGCTCTCTGACCACACTCTGTGGGCCTCTGTCCTGTGCCTGCTTAGCTCCTCCTGGCCTAGCCTGCTCCGATGAAGCTGTCATCCGTGCCTATAGGCTCTGACGACGCACTCACTCTGACCTCTGGGTCTTGGGACATCAGCATGCAATGCCCCAGCAGAATGCAAGCTGCCAGATGTGTTAGGTCTTCAGGTGGTTGGAACTCAGGGACACTTCGGGCATTAATGTATCGGCTGGGTGTTTTTTAAAACCTGTCACTCCTACCTCTCCTACTCAGTCATGTGAGTCATAGTGGACGGGACACATCTAGATGCAGAGCTGAATTGTATGCAACAAAAAGGAGAAAGAATATATTTCCCCCCTCTTTCTTCCTCACAGAAATTTTATTACACACCAATTTGTCCTTTATCCCAAACTTTGCATTAAAAACATTCATTCAAAAAAGTACCAGATGAAGGAGCCAGAGAATCCTCTGCATTTATCCGCGTGGCCATTAGGGAAATACAGCGGGACTCAACTGTGTGGTCTTTGACCTTCAGGGGTTATCATCTCACTGTGAAGGTAGAACTAACCTTCATGACACCACAGCAAACCCGTGGAAGGGAAGATTTGAGCCTGTGGAGGCTGTGAATCTCTGATAAGCTTGCTGAAGGAGGGGTGCATGGGCTGTGTAGGAAAGGATGCAGGGAGTGTGTGTGTGTGTGCGTGTGTGTGTGCATGTGTGTGCATGTGCACGCCCCTATTGCACCAGTCCCTGTCACGTAGATGAACGCAGTTTACATAAATAAATACATTAGAAAGAGCAGGACAGTGAAGGGAGCAGGTGAATATGGGATGAAACAGGCATGTAGGAAACCTATGGGCTGGCGAAGGCCAAGTGGGTGGGAATTGTAGGAGGCAAACTGGATGATTCTCCTTGAATGCAAAACAGTTGCTTCAGCATTAAACTGAGCCCGGTCTCCATGTACTGATATGTACAGAGCTGTCTGTGCTACTTTTTTCCCTTTCATTGGCTCTGAGCAATGCAAATAAGGCCAGCTGAGGTGCTGGTATGTCATCCTGGAAACCAGCACACACTTTTGTGTTTCTTCCCATCGTGTTTTCTATAAACAGTTGAGCACAGCGGGATGGCAGAGGCACACAGCTCCAGAAACATCAGCTGGGTTCAAATCTCAAGATGAGGGGCTATGACTTCCCAGGGCACAAAAGTTTACACAGCAGAAACCAAAGCAACAGCCTGCTAAATCATTCAAATGTTAACTCGTGGAGTTATGCAGATTGGTCTTTCTGCATACGCTTCTTCCTGCATATTACAGAGGTGTTTTCTCTTTACCTGGCCAACTCAGTTACTCCCGTAATTCCTGCCATACACACCATCATTCATCCTTGAGTCACTGCCTTCCTTACTAGTTAATAAACGGTGGGTGACGCCTTGAGTCAAAGCCTTTGCCCTGTTACTCCTCACCTGGACGGTGCTCAGGCCTCCTTGGCTGCCCATAACTAGGAACATGTCTTAGTCTCTTTATTCTCACTGTGAGTTGCACTGGAAGGGGTAGATTGAAATGAACTCACCGGATTCCAATAATGTTTCAAGGAGATTATGATTATAAATTGCCCAGACCATGAAGGGGACAAAACAAGGGGCTACAATATCTGAATTACAGTATTATAAGGGATTACAGCTGGGAATACAATAGGAATCAGACGCTCCCTTCGGGGCAGTGTTTACACTCCAGACAGTTGTCCAGGGATATTCACCAGCTGTGGCAGTTGGGGGAGGTGTCCTGAACTTGGCTCACTTTTCAATGTTGGAGCCGTTTCCTCACTCCAGGAAGTGATGGGAAAACAGTGTCAGCATCACAGAGGTCAAACACCCGGTGCCGCAGGTAAGGAGGAACAGAGCACCGCAGGTAAGCAGCATGGGCCACTGAGATAGGTCTCCCTTTTGCAGCAGAGCTAAACAATTCAGACATTCACAGCACAAACGCAAACCCAAACAAGACTATAAAATGGAGAGGAGGGGCCTGAGGCAGGCAATTACAAGGTTGGTTCCAAAAATGTGGTGAATTACTAATTGTTAGGGCTTATTACACTAAAAGATTCATTGCCCTTATTAGCCCCTCAAAATACTACTCCTCACTTTGAAAATGTTGATTCTGTCATCTTTACCTCCTTCTTAGGCAGCCTGGAAGTTCTTTTCAATGAGTGTCTTTGGTTGTACTCTTGTGCCTGTCCTGAACTGATTCAAAATATTTACATATCGTGGTCATTTTGACTTGGAGGAAGAGCCGGGATTTGCACAGGGCTGGTTCTGGTGAGTGAGGACACACTGAAATGGTTTTCTGAGCTTGGTTTTCCATTGGATGGGGCTGAGCAGCAGCAAGCACTGTATTTCTCATCACACCCGATGAAGCCAATCACAAAAGAAGACATTCAGAACTGCTTCAGAAGCTACAAAGGTGCTGGGATAAATGTGTTCAAAGTGAAGGGCGGACCTTGGAGGGGGCTAATGTGTGTCTTTTACTGTACAAACTTTTTAAAGTTTAAATGTAAGTATACATGGTATTGCTTGATCATAACTTCCGGGTGCCCAGAGTGCTCAAATGCAGAATGGCTTGATCTGAGAAATCTGGTTTAGTGTGGTTATTTCTCTAACAGTTGTGAAGACCGGAGACTTTGACTATATGTGTGATGCTTAGGATATAAGCGCAAGACTATATCTATTATT
Source organism: Hydrochoerus hydrochaeris (assembly GCA_004027455.1). NCBI lineage: Eukaryota > Metazoa > Chordata > Mammalia > Rodentia > Hydrochaeridae > Hydrochoerus > Hydrochoerus hydrochaeris. Next base: position 877 of record PVLA01005160.1, on the reverse strand, counting down.
ACCCTATGTGACTACGTGTATTTGTTTGCACATAATATAAACATTTATTGAATATTATATGCAAGCCAGGAGCACACACAGAGACACACACAAATGCACACACACAGAGTCTGACAAAAGAATATATACACTTTAGCAGTTTGCCATTCTAATGTCCGGAAGCTGATGGCCACCGCTTTGAGCACCACTTGGAATTGTAGAGCCCAAAGGTAGCTTACATTCATCTCATGATGTCTCTGTAAACTAAGCGTTCAAATATTTGCGCAGTGTTTCCTTTTCCTGGTGTACACATTGTTTTGGCTGGCTCAGTGTATTTACACTGATCACTGAGTTTGAGCCATTGTCTTTGTTCTCTTGGAGCATCCATTCTATTAGGGAGCGAGTTAATAAAGAGGCAAATGAAGACTTGAGAAGAGAGATAGAAAAGCCTCTCTTATAGAGGATATTCAGTTGTATAACAGATAAGGAATTTAGGAGCAGTACGTAGAGCATAACTGTCTCTTCCTCTCGGAATGATCTTTTTCTTACACTAGAGGCTGAAGTTAGCTCTGAAGAAACAAAAGCCAGGTTATAAGGCTATGATGAATCAATTTCGAGAAGATAAGTTTTGCAATGTAAAATATGAAGACATTTGGACCAGAAATGTTCTCATAGAGAGTACAGCCCACATGCATGTTCTCATGGAGAGTAGAGCCCACATGCATGTTCTCATGGAGAGTAGAGCCCACATGCATGTTCTCATGGAGAGTAGAGCCCACATGCATGTTCTCATGGAGAGTACAGCACACATGCATGTTCTCATGGAGAGTACAGCCCACATGCATGTTCTCATGGAGAGTAGAGCCCACATGCATGTTCTCATGGAGAGTAGAGCCCA